>CAUYTI010086044.1:0-46342 GCA_963575145.1 Galago senegalensis | reverse complement strand
TATCCCTTTTTTTTTTTTTTAGACAGAGCCTCAAGCTGTCCCTCTGGGTAGAGTGCCGTGGCATTACAGCTCACAGCAACCTCCAACTCCTGGGCTCAAGCGAGTCTCCTGCCTCCGCCTCCCAAGTAGCTGGGACCACAGGTGCCCGCCACCACGCCCGGCTATTTTTTGGTTGCAGCCGTCATTGTTGTTTGGCGGGTCTGGGCTGGGGATTTGAACCCGCCACCTTAGGTGTACGTGGCTGGCGCCTTAGCCGGTTGAGCTATAGGCGCTAAGCCTGGTTTATATCTCATATGTGACTTTTTATTTCTTACTTGCCCAAGTTTTTGCAGAGGCCAGGTACACTCATGCCTGTAATCCTGGCACTCTGGGAAGCCAAGGTGGAAGGATGGCTTGAGCTCAGGAGTTCAAGACCACCCAAAACAAAACTGACATCCCATCTCCCCTAAAAATAGAAAAATTACCCAGGCATTGTGGTGGACACCGGTAGTCCAGCTACTCAGGAGGCTGAGGCAAGAGGGTTGCTTGAGCTCAAGAATTTGAGGTTGCTGTGAGCTAGGCTGACGCCTCACCATTCTAGCTGGGTGACAGAGTGAGAGTGTCTCAAAAGAGAAAAAAAGGTAACAAAGTGAATCTGGAGATGCACAATAACTAGGCTAAATGGTGTAAGCCTGTTTTTAATTTTATTAGGCCAATAGTGGTGCCATCTGTCCATGGGCCAACTGATTATACCTTCATCCCCTCCACCAGGTGGGTTTCATTGACTACATTGTGCATCCGTTATGGGAGACATGGGCTGACCTTGTCCACCCAGATGCACAGGAGATCCTGGACACACTGGAGGACAACCGGGACTGGTACTACAGTGCCATCCGGCAGAGCCCATCTCCACCACCTGAGGAGGAGCCAGGGGGGCCAGGCCATCCACCCCCACCTGACAAGTTCCAATTTGAGCTAACGCTGGAGGAGGAAGAAGAGGAGGAGACACCTACAGCTCAGCTACCACCCCTAGCCCAGGATGCTCGGGAAGGGCAGGGAATGTCCACCACTGAGGAAGAACCATTGGTTCCAGATGAGACCACAGCCAAGCCTGCATTCCCAATGGAGGAACAGGACATGTGTCCAGAGATTGAGGTAGAAGAGGTGTGTTTGATGCAGCAGCCACAGTCAGAAGGTGGTGCACCTGTAGCCCAGGAGGAGCTCATGTCCCAGGAAGGATCAGTGGATGCTGTAAGCTGTAGCATTCCCTCTGCCATGTGTCTTGGAAGCCCCCTTCTGCCTACGTTGCGGACCCCATCCATTTCAAAGGAGGCCCTGGGCCTCCCGGGCCTCCCCTCCACAGCAGCTGAGGTGGGGGCCCACAGAGAGTATCAGGCTGCCAAGAGGGCTTACAGTGCCTGCCCTGGGACCTCTGGGGAAGAGCCTCCGACACTCCTAGCTCCTAGTGGCTGGGAGTCCAGCGGAGACCCCACCTGAGCCCTAGTGCCCCTTTCCTGTGGCCTTCCCTGCTCCCCGGTTCCCCCCTGCCCCCACAACCACCTCCTCTGCTGCCTCAAAGACTCTCAGCCCTCCTGAGAAAAAAGAAAACAGAAAAGTAGGGGTTTTTCTCTTTTCTTTTTTTCCCCTTTCCCCTGCTCCCACCAGTAGGGTCTTTTTTTGGAGGTGGGGGCTGGGGAATGAGAGGCTGAGGTCCCAGAAGGGATTTTATTTTTTGAATTTTAATTGTAACATTTTTAGAAAAAGAACAAAAAAAAAAAAAAGAAAAAAAGGATGCAACACAGCAACTGTAGACACTCCTGTTCCTGGTTCTCCTTTTCCACCTCCAACTCCTCCTCCCTTCCCCACTAAGCTTCCCCCACTCTGCAAGTTCAGGGCTGAGTCTTCCGGGCCTCTTAGACCTCTCTGCACCTGGGGCCTCCTTCAGAATTTTGGAGGGTCTTGATTGATTGAAGCCAGTCAAGAATAGCCATTCTGAGCAGGGATGGGGGAAAGGGAGTAGCTTTCACTCTGGGAGGCCCCTGTTCCAGCCCCCTTTGTTTCCTGTCCCCCCTCCCAACAAAAGTCTTCCACCTCTTTTTGCACAACCCTGGCAATACTGACGAGGGGGTCAGCTAGCTAGGGAGGAGCTGTTTGCTAGGATGAAAGGGGTAGCATTTTAGGGGCTGGGCCTGAGATTTGAGGAGGGCCTGAACCCCCCCTGCTTGCCACCTGTTTCCTTTTCCACTTTAGGTTCACTTTGAATTTTCTCCATTTTTAGGGGGTGAGGGTGGCTCTTATCCACACACACACCCCTCCCCCCTTCTAGCTGCTTCTCCTCTTGTTTCTGCCTTAACGATTTCCATGGCCATAGGAGAAGGGGGTTGCCGTGGTTCCCCACCTGTACTTTGGGTGGGGCAGGGCCAGGCCCAGAGCCCCCATCTTGGCTGTCTCCCCCCTTTCCTGGCATCCTCCATACCCCCCTAGACCCTGACCTTAGCCCCTGACCCTTTGCCCTAGGAGGAAGCAATAATATGCATACCCTCATCCCCTATCCTGGGCAACCTTTCCCAGCCTCTCCCTATGCTCCCCAACCACCCCCACACACACACACCTAGCTCCTGAGCAATATGACAGACAGATGCAAGGCCATTTTTCTCCAAGCCATGGGGGACTGTTTGGAAGGAAGGACCCCCAGCCCCTGTCCCCTCAGCCCTGGGCCTGGTTCTGTCACTAGGCAGAGCAGTAACTGTCTCATTCATTGTCCCCAACCAATCTGAGCACATGGTACTGTATTGTTCCCAGATTTTGCCTAACCTTCCATCTGTCTGTCCCCTCCCTGCCAGTGGGGAGCAACCCCCACTCCCACCCCTACAATGCTGTACAGGGTTCATTTTTGTAGTGAAAGTAGTTTCTGTCCCAGCCAACAACCAGAGTGGGCCTTTTTCTTTTCTTTTCTTTTCTGTACATACTGTAAGGTTGGTTTGTAAATTATTCTACAGAGGCATAAAGAGAAAAGACACTTGTCCTTCCTGGCTGACCCAGTCAGGAAGGTAGGGAGGAGGTCTCCCAGAAGGAGAGTCTGCTTCTGCTGTATTATACAAATTGTACAATAGTCCTGGGAATGGGTGGGCTCACTACCACTGCTGTTTTTATGGGAAGTCACATCATCATCATGGGGGGAGGATTAGGCAGGGCCTGCCACCTCCCACCTCCCCAGGAGCCATGGGGTGACTGGCGAGATAGACCCCCAGCCCCAATCACAGGGCTCCTCTCCCCAGGGTCAGTGTAGGACCTGGTGAGCTGCTTGTGTGTTGTTTCATTTTGATGACCAAGTCATTTGGTCCACTGATCGATAATCAATCCTTCGATCTTGTCTCTAATTAAACCGAGGCTTTCACTGATTCTCCTGGCTGATGTAGCTTCATTCTTCACCTTATTTTTTGAAGTACTTCCTACGGTGTCTGCTGGAGCAGGTGAGGGAGTGCTCTTTATACCTATCCCCAAGCAGGTAGAACTGTGAGTGGAACGCAGCCAGAAGCAGCCCTAAAGCCTGGGCCAGGTTATACAATGGAATTTTAGACCATGCAAATTTTAAATGTCAACAAACACAAGTAGCCTTACTTCTTGTACTCAAAGCATGTCTGATACAACTTTTGCGTCCTTCTAAAACCTAGCAGTTACTTCTGGAAACCTCAAGGGGGCCTGAGGGATGCCACCTCCATTACCTGGCTTCCAGGCTGTGATAAAATGTCTCAGGTCAAATTCTGCCTAGCAGACATTAAACTTGATTATCAGGCACAAAAGAATTTACATCTATAAGTTCCATGGATTCCTAGTATTCTGTCTGGTTTGCAACTTTCACATTGCATTTTTAGAAAAAGAAAGAAGCCACGTGTGATAGCTCATGCCTGCAATCCTAGCACTTTGGGAGGTTTGACATATGTGAATTGGTTGAGCTCAGGAGTTTGAGACCAGCCTGAGCAAGAGTGAGACCCCATCGCTACTAAAAAAAAATTAGAAAAACTGGCTCAGCACCTGTAGCTCAAGTGGTTAAGGCGCCAGCCACATACAGCAGAGCTGGCAGGTTTGAATCCAGCCCAGGCCTGCCAAACAACAATGACAAGTACAACCAAAAAATAGCTGGATCAATGTACAAAGTTATGATTTAATAAGAAATAATTTTAAAAATAAAATAAAAAATAAATAAACAAAAAATAGCAGGGCATCATGGCGGGTGCATGTAGTAACAGCTGCTTGGGAGGCTGAGGCGAGAGAATTGTTTAAGCCCAGGAGTTAGAGGTTGCCCTGGGCTGTGATGCCACGGCACTGTGCCCAGGGAGACTGCTTGAGGCTCTGTCTCAACAAAAAAAAAAGAAAAACTGAGGCAAGAGTTTGAGGTTGCTTTGAGCAATGATGATGCCATAGCACTCAACAGAGTGAGACTCAAAATAAATAAATAGGCTCAGCGCCTATAGCTCAACCGGCTAAGGCGCCAGCACGTACACCTAAGGTGGCGGGTTCGAATCCCCAGCCCGGACCCGCCAAACAAGAAAATAGCCGGGTGTTGTGGCCAGTGCCTGTAGTCCCAGCTGCTCAGGAGACTGAGGCAAGAGAATCGCTTAAGCCCAGGAGTTTGAGCTGTGTGACCACCATATTTTTCTGTGATGCCACCATACTCTACTGAGGGCAACATGGTGAGACTCTGTCTCAAAAAAAAAATAAATAAATAAATAATAAAGAAAGGAAGGAAAGAAAGAAAGAAAAGACATATCTTGAAGGCAGTATTCTATGTTTCTTCAAGCCTATAATTCTAGGTAGCAGACAAATTGAAGCCTCAAAACAGATGGACACGTGATGACTCTGGGTTTATACTCTGTTTTTCTGATCATGGCATGCAATGAATCTCAGGTTTGGTTTTTGTTTTTTTTTTTTTTTGAGACAGAGCCTCAAGCTGTCCCCTTAGGTAGAGTGCTATGGCATCACAGCTCAGGCATCCTCCAACTCCTGGGCTCAAGCGAGTCTCCTGCCTCCGCCTCCAAAGTTGCTGGGACCATAGGCGCCCGCCACAACACCTGGCTATTTTTTTTCAGTTGCAGCCATCATTGTTGTTTGTCGGGCCCCGGGCTGGATTTGAACCTGCCACCTTAGGTGTATGTGGCTGGTGCCTTAGAATCTCAAATATTTTAACCAATCTACATATTTGGTGGGCTTGATTGGTTTTGGTTTTGGTTTTTTTTTTTTTGATGAGGATTGAATGAGCTGATCCATTTTAAACTCCTAAAAGCTTGAGTGTTAGACTTTTTTTTTTTTTTTTAAGAAATGGGGTCTTGGCTCAGCGCCTATAGCTCAACTGGCTAAGGCGCCAGCCACGTACACCTAAGGTGGCGGGTTCGAATCCCCAGGCCGGACCTGCCAAACAACAATGACGGCTGCAACCAAAAGATAGCCGGGCGTTGTGGCGGGTGCCTGTGGTCCCAGCTACTTGGGAGGCGGAGGCAAGAGACTCGCTTGAGCCCAGGAGTTGGAGGTTGCTATGAGCTATAATGCCATGGCACTCTACCCAGGGGGACAGCTTGAGGCTCTGTCTCAAAAAAAAAAAAAAAAAAAAAAAAAAGAATAGTGATTTACAAGTAGAGAGAAACTTGGTGTTGCTCCACCACAGAAAACCACAGGAGAACCACACACGGGCTCCCGTTCCTCCTTCTCCCCGAGATAGAGACAAAGTGAGGAACTGTCACGGAAGACAGTGAAGCTCCCAGGTCTCCTTGCAAGACTGGGTGAGTGGGACTCGAACAAAGGGCTTTTCCAAATGTATGTCACCACTATCCCGAAACTCTCAGGGACACTAGTTGAGTTTCTAGAATGAAAATGACACTGTAATTTCTAAACTATCACAGTCAACTAAAAGTCTAAAAGATTGTTTGAGACAGTCTTTGACTATGTCCACAAAGTTCCCTCCTCATCCCTCACCTGTTCACTTTCTCTTCCCGTCCTCCACAGTGCCTTCCCTCTGTCAATTCCCGGACGTTACAGTCTTCAGAGTCACATTAATCCTCCCCCGCCACACACACAGGACACATTAACTAGTTCATTACAAAAATCATCAATCCAAGTGCTTACTGACACAGATACCTCAAACTTGGTAGATTAGAAATAGAATTTGCTATTGCACATACATCTATTCTTTCTTGTATTTACTCTATTTCAGGGAATGGTGCTCTAGGCACCCAGTTGTCCAAATCAGAAACCAGGTTAGGGAATGAAATTAAAATAAGGGCAAAGAAGGAAAATATGGACCCATGGAGAGGAAGATGAAATGGAATCACTCTTGTCTGCTCAGCACGCAGCTGCTCCAGTCTCCAAACCTGGCACTGGATGTACCTTACCTTTTATTCTCTCTACCTCCCGAACGTGGGGAATTTAACTTCATAGATAAGACCGCTGAAATCTCCCTCCTTTCCCGACATGGGAGGAAGGAAACACTTCTCAGTTTCTGAGTAGAGGGAAAGCTCTTTTTTTCCTAAAACCCCTCTGTCTCCTGCCTCTACCGACAAGGCGGGCAACGTGACTTATTGATCTGCTGAGTGGAGGGAAGAAACCTGCTTCTGTAGTTGGGTCTCACTTCTTCACTGCCTCCCAAAAGCACGTGTAACAAGCTAAATGATCAAAACCACAGGGAGAGGCACAGGCATGGAACAACTCGGGCTGGCCTGTGCCACTGGGAGTGGGTGGGTATATCCGATCTGCAGTTCAGTAGGAGGAATCTGTTACTCCTGACTCTCTACACTCCATCCTCGGTTTAGACCTCATCAGCAATAACACTCTGATAACCATCACCTTTTATTTCACTACTTATGACTCGAAAATCAGCTGTGATCTTCGGTACTGTTTCTCCCTCTCTCCTCTTCTAACTGGGCTTCCAGTACCTCTCTTATTAGAAACTATAAGTGTCTGAAGCAGAGACAGGAAACAGGGAACAAAGCGCTTTTCCAAGTGGATGTCACTATGTGTCACCATATATACTGGGTGGAAAATCCACTGGCACTGGACTGAGACATGGATTTATGGTGGCGGGAGTTTGTGTCTTGTCATCTCAGCACAGACTTCTGTTTCCCAGTAACTCGTTTTACTTTTCTGGAAATGCCTATCAACAAAATGACATGGGGACCTCCAGGCAAGGCAGGCGTGCTGCCAGATAGTGTGCTTCAGTGTGTCATCTCCTGCAGTAGAAAACTCACGTGAACATGAGATTTAGTTACAAGAAAAAATAATGGCGGTTCTGGACATCCAAAGTAGTTAATAGTAAAATAATATGCTTGCTAAATGAGCAACACTGTTAAGTACTTCAGTGTCTTAATATTTTAATAGAACAAAAATAGAAAAATATTAAAAATTTCCTAGCACCTATTATCAAGAAATTACTCTATCCCATCTTTTCATATATCTTCATATTTAATAGTTTCTAAATATTGCTCTTCTCTTTAAAATTCGAATCTTATTTTATCATAACTCTTTTTATTTTTAAAAGTATAAAAAGCCTGAGGCAATTTTCCCAATTATTAAAAAAAAAAATACAGACATATCTCTTCCCACTGGTTGTGGTCTAGCAGAAGAAGTGATGAGTGTACATTCTGGCTAGTGATGGAATCCTGCTGAACTCTCGTGAGCTCTCTGGGCCTCAGTTTTCTCATCTAAAAATGACTGACTCAGGCTGGTTCTCTTAAGGCCTCTTTGAACTCAAAAATCCTAATTTTCAGTTGATTTAAATCATGTTAATGATGTTGCAAAGAAGACCTATAAGGTCCTGGAAAGGATTATTAATTTTTCTGCACCTGGATTTTTCAAAATGCTTTAGGAGGAAGCTATCTATTCCATACTTTTTTAAAATGACTACCATTTCAGTTTACCCTTTTCCAAAGTACAAAGAAGGAAAGAAAAGGGACTAGTTGTTTTTTGAGGCCTTACTTCCCCTGTATTGCCATGGTTAAAATATTAAGAACACATAAAACAGAAAAGGAGGAAGATAAAAGAAGGCAAGAGAAAAGCCCTAATGATGCACATGCAGACTGGATAAAAAATTAATGTTGACTTCATTTTCACTTACTTCGTGGAAGAAGAAGTTTTCATACTATGGTACATGGGAGAATTAAGGAAAAGTCACAGAATCGTCATACTACACTATGCCCTATACCTATTCCAATGAAGAGTGAAGAAACTGGCGATTTCTGCCACAGGTAGATTGCAAAGCACCACTTTCCTAACCAGTCTCTTTGCCTCCAGTCTGGTTCCTATGTTCTACATCACTTTGAGGATCTTTCTGAAATGCAATCTATCCATGTTACGACATTGCTTAAAATACATCATGTATGAGATCCTAACAATTCTGCTCCCAAGATATGCAGGCATGTATCATGAAGAAATATACAAAGACTGGGCAGCGCCTGTGGCTCAAAGGAGTAGGGCGCCGGCCCCATATGCCAGAGGTGGCAGGTTCAAACCCAGTCCTGGCCAAAAACTGAAAAAAAAACAAAAACAAAAACATATATATATATACACACACACACACATACACACACATACATATACAAAGACTTGTATGCAGACATTCACTGCAGTGCTGTTCACAATAGCCCCAAAGTAGAAAAAACCTAAATGCCCATCAACTGACAAGTGAATCAACAACCTGGGGTTCATCCCATAGTAAAACCCAAACATACAACAGCAGGGATAAGTTTTAAGTGGATCAAGTTAAGCAAAAGAGTCACCCTTCAAAAGGTGGCTCAGTGATTGATTTCATTTATACAGCATTCTGGAAAAACTGTGGGGACAGAAACCAGCTATGTAGCTTTAGAGGGTGAGGTAAGGGAAGAGGGTGGCTAGGAGGGGCACAAAAGAATTAGAGGAGCTAAGTTCTACGTTGGTTGCAGTGGATAAACTGTATCTAGCTATCTATATATACATTGAAGCTCAAAGAAATGCACACAGTAAAATGTGAGTTTCACTATATGCAAATTATAATCCCTCTGATCTGCAAGCATAATAGTATTAAACATATTTGGGTATTAAATACACCATATTTTTTAAAAATAAAATTAATTCTGGTTTGAAACTCTCTCCAAACCTGTTGGAAAATTATTCAAATTCAACCATACTTAAGAAAGAGGCTCCTCCCTGCAAAGGAGGAAAAAAAAAAAGCACACATTCTAGACCTATCTAAGTTCTTGATGACATTGATCTATTTTTCTTATTTAATATTTCAGCTACCTTTTCTATCTGAACTGCCCTCTTTTTACCAGCCTTTGCTAATAATAACAGTTGACATTTATTGAGCATTTATTCTGTGTGTGTGTGGGTGACTAACCAGGCTGTGCAAACTAATAAACAGCAGGAGATGAGACTGGCCCTTGGGGCTGCTTCCAGCAGTCTCCACCGTCTATGCTGTTAGCTATTTTCCCATGTCTTTGACATCTGGCCCCAAAGCTAAGAAACTAGGGTGCTCCTAAGGGCTTTGAGATGATGACAGAATGGAATTAAGTACCAATGTAAGTATTATACTTTGTAAAAGAGGTAGTTGAACTTTATATTACTTGCCTCTAAGGGTAAAGGCAGTTAAATAACTATAGCAATTTTCCTTTAAAGACTCAGCATTTAGAAATTACACAGGCCACTTGGATCAGTAGAAAGATCACTGAGTATGAACCTGGCAGCATACTGGGCCTTGGTTCTGCTACTTCTATGGAGAAGTTGCTTAATCTTGTTGAGCCCTTCTTTTTTCCTCCTTGAAATGGGGACAGTATCCGAGCCCCTCCTCCTACCAGAAAGGAAAGTCATGGAACACAAAACATCACAGGGATGTTCATCATGACATTCATCTATGGTATATCTTTAGGTACAGTAAAATTCTGCTCTTTAATGAAATGGGTAATGTGTATGATCTACCTTACCAGTAACTGTCTGAGCAATTAATATTTTTTTAGGTACCAGATTTGCTCTATGGTCAAACATTTCCCTGGCGGAGATATTGGTCAACCGATAACTTCATCACACTATACCTACCTCCAGCTGTATTGCCTGAGCCTATGAAGCATGAAAGAGCTCTGGGATCACACTCAACTTCCCTTGTTCCCTTACAGTCTGTTGGGTGTCTATAAGTAGGATGGGATAAAGTAAGTAAGACTGCTTTTTGTTACAGTTACTCAAAGGTAGAATTTGACAAAAAAAAAAATGACTTAAGGAGGGAAAAGCAAGACCCAAGTAAGATATTGAAGAAGAACGTGCCTCTCTGTGGTGGAGATGCAGGCTGCAGCCTCGAGGTGGTCACGCAGTGCAACTGTATCGCAATGTCATTCACAGTAATTAACAGTCAACCCAAGACAGACCCCACTACTTATTTTAACCTTCCTTTACTATAAATGAAAGTTAATTTTGCTTTTCTTTTTTAAATCACTCATAGATTTCAAAATAAGGGAAAAAATCTGCTCTCCAAATTTGTCTGACAATGAGGTGAATCTATTAATAAATTAAGGCAAATGATTAAAAAGAAGGAAACAATAGAGGAAAACATCCAAGAATTCAAGAATCCTGTATTAGGATTTTTGATGAAATTGCATCTGCTGGGCACAGACAAAGCAAACCCATATCTACCAGTGTTCCTACAAGGCACAGGCAGGAGATGTGGGTAGGAGCCATTAGTTATTTTCTCTTTCATTTAAAAGTGGGAATTGTGCAAGGCATTCCCTACTGCTCTGCTTCACACTGGGGTCTGAAATCTGCCATCATATTGAGAGAGAGACGCATTATTTGCTGTTGAAAAACCCAATCAGCAGACGGCCATGGGAGTGCTTCTGGCAGGAGCCTTTGTTTGTATTATCACTATGTGAGAAAGAAAAATTAATGTGTTTGATCCAAGAATAACCCCTTCTGGGGCTTCCTTCTCTAATGTTTCCTACTCCATAGTTAAATATACTATTACTAGGAGAGGAGGTGAATTTGGGAAACCCTTGGGAGACACTCATACCTGCCAGCCTTCAGGGGTGGTGCACCCTTCCCTGCCTCCCACAGCTCAGGAATAGCTTTAAAATGAAAATCAACTTCTTTTGTCCTTTCCAGAATGAATAACAACTACATACCGGCAGGGCAGGTCAATAATCAAAGCTTAAACCAAATACTTAACATAAATATTTTCCAGATGAGAGACGCTAAGGCAACACAGTAAACATTATCTATAAAGGGCAATTGTTTTCATCTGCCCCTCTACCGAACTAAGCCGAGATTCAGCTGGGAGGATTCAGTAGAGACAGCAAGTATTCCAGTTTATTAAATGTAGTTGGCTGTCTCCCGTAGGGTTATTTTAACAAATGACACATCCCTTCCCTTCAAGAGTAATAATCCTTTACCAGATGTGACCCCATATGTTAAATTAGAAATTTCAGAGACACTAGGTGATGTGTTTTCCATACATCACAGAAACCTCTTCAGTGCCATGGTAGTCCCAGCCTTACCAACAACCACTCCAGACACTATGAATTTCATCGCTGCATGCAGTGTTCCATGAGAGCAAAATCACCTTCTTCAAATTGTACTTTAAATGCAGTTCTAACACTCTTTGTCTTCTGGTTCTCTAGCCCTCAACTTCTTGTGGGTAACAAATTAAAAAGAAGGAGTGTGGGATGTCTGAATCAGCTATGCACTCAGCAGCAGGTACAAGCTGCCAGACCAGAAGTGAAGGCAGAAACACCTCCAGTTATAAGCCCATCTCAAAAAACACAGCAACGTGGGTTGCGCTGTGTAGAAGTGAATAATGCCCTCAAACCATGGCTGTGGGATACAATAACTGAGGTTCATTAAAATGAGCATCAGAGTCTCTGATCACCACGGAAGGTTAAATTATGCACAGAGTATAGATTTTAAGAAGAAAGAGATACATAAAAAGTATTTTAGAAAGTATCAACCCAATTTTAATGTTTAAGTGGTTTGAAAGTTACTTAAAGTCACCTTTAAATATTTGTTTCCATGAAATACTGATTTCCCAGTACATTATATAAAACAGTAATTTCTAAGCCTGGCTATATATTAGGATCTATAAGGAAACTTGAAACAAAATAAATATTCCCAAACCCTAAAACTAAAAAAAAAAAAAAAAAAAAATTAGCTAACGGTGATTCTGGTCTGCAACATCTCAGATACACCTAAAGATTAGTACAACAGTCCCCCTTTATCTATGGTTTCCCCTCCAGGCTCAGTTACCTACAGTCAACCATGGTCTTGAAAATACTGCATGGAGTATAAGAAGATATTTTGAGAGAGACCACATTCACATAATCTTTATTACGGTATGTAATTATACTGTTTTACTGTTAGTAATCATTGTTAACCTTTTACTGTGTCTGATTTATAAATTTTGTCATAGGTATACATGTCTAGAAAAAAACATAGCATATATAAAGTTTGTTGCTATTTGTGATTTTAGGCATCCACTGGGGGTCCTGAGACAAAACCTTTTTGGATAAGGAGAATCTACTGTATATATTCTATGAATGAATAATTTAGGTGTTTTTAAGAGTAGTTTTTGATACTATCTTATTTTTCACTTGATTTCTCAGATGACAACAGGTATATAAGTTTGACTGGTACTTGTCAGCATCAGTATTGACTGGCTTTCATTATTTTATCTTTTAAAACACAAATTATATGGGATTCATATTCTTTTGGATATCATCTGAGATATCACCAAACCCAAGTGGAAATCTTTAAGTGCAATATGATAATCACAGTGAGGGAAATCCCAAGAGTATCTGCAGAGTTTCTCCTGGTGTTATGTGAATGAAAACCCGCCATGACAGAACTTACTAATCTTGCTATAAAGGGGTGGAGGTCAAAACAGAACAAACACAAATTTTCAACAAATAGTCCATGTGCAAAGACCTTGATCTCTGGCGAGTGAGAAATACTTGAGTTACTTGGGCAATAGCAAATAATTAAAATGACACATGTAAAGTATCACGAGAATGGAGAAAAAAGTATCCAATGTACACACTCCTATTATGAGACTAATTTAAACCTTTTATATTAAAGCTATAACCAAATAGCCTAAGAATATGCAGAGGGGGGAGGGAAAAGGGAGGGGGGGAATGGGAGGAGGGAGGGGGTTTGGTGGGATCACTTTTGAGGTTTGTCTTATAGGGGTACAGGTGAATCTTTCTAAGAGTAGAATGTGAACGTTCTAAAGCAATAACTGAGAAAATGACATGAAGGCTGTGTTCACCAGTTTGATTGAAGTATTTCAGAATGCATGTGAAAACCCCACACTGTACCCCAGAAGAGTATCAATGTACATAGTTAACATTCAATAAAAAAAAAATAATTTCTATTCATTTAAATTTACTGAGGTTAGACTTATGAACTAAGATGTGATCAATTTTGGAGTATGTTCCATGGACCTATGAGAAAAATGTGTATTCAGTTTTGTTAGGATGAAAAGTTCTCTAGATGTCTGGTAGGTCCAAAAATTGAATAGTTAAATTTAAATCTAAGATCTCTTTGCTAAGATTCTTTTTGGAGGATCTATCCAACACTGCCAAAGGAGTGTTGAAATCTCTGACTTTGATGGAACTGGGAGAGATCAAGTTGCTCATGCCAGTTAGAGTTTGTTTTATAAATTGAGGTGCATTCTGGTTGTGTGCATAGACATTGATATTTGAGAATAATATTGCAACACCTGCTTTTGTCTCCTTTCCATCCCTTCACCTTGTGTCTATATATTCTTTTAAGTTAAGCTGAGATTCTTTTATGTAAGAGATGTCTGGTCTGAGTCTCTTTATCAAATCAGCCAATCTGTGCCCCTTTAGAGGACAGTTTAAGCCACTGACAGTGATAGAAATTATTGATAATCCTGGTAGCATTTTGGGAATCAAGTTGCTTGAAAGTGCAGTGGTCATTTTTAAATCCTTTTGCCATTGTGGAAGGTGGAATTTGATCAAAAGTTTCTGGTGGGGTTTACTTTTGTTGTGGAGGATTGAACTGGTCATTATGGAGGATGGTTTAAGAATTTCCTGAAGAGCTTGTTTGGTTATAGCAAATTTCTTCAACATGTGAATGTCATTAAAGTATTTAATTTCTCCATCATAGATGAAACTCAGTTTAGCTAGATATAGAATCCTGGGTTGAAAGTTATTTTGTTTTAGGAGATTTAAAGTCAATGACCATCCTCTTCTAGCCTGAAAGGTTTCAGCTGAGAGATCTTCAGTCATCCTAATACTCTTCCCCTTCTAGGTTATGGGTTTTTTATGTCTAACTGCTTTTAGAATTTTCTCTTTCATTTTAACTTTGGTGAATTTAATTATGATGTGTCTGTGGATAGTTTGTTCAGGTTGAGTCATGCTGGGGTTCGGAAACTATTTCCTATCTGAATTTCAGTTTCTTTTGCATGTCTGGAAATTTCTCTTTCATAATTTCATGAAGAAGAGCCTCAGTGATTCGTGAAGCAACTTCATCACCTTCAGGGATTTCTATAAGGTGAATATTAGTTTTCGTCAAATTATCCAAGAGCTCTCTGAAAGTGAGATCTGTTTTTCCTCTCCATTTCTTTTGATCTTTGAGCTCCTGGGCTTCTTCAATAACTTTGTCTTCAAAGTCAGAGATCCTTTCTTTTTCCCGTTCCACTCTGTTATGGAGGGATTCCACTGTGTATTTCAGATCCTTGAGGGCTTCAAACTCTTGTCTCAGTCTTTCAAAATCTTTGATCATTTTATCTTTGAATTTATTGAGTTCCTGAGATATCTTTTGAATCATTTCTTGAGTTATCTTTTGAATAATTTTTGAGAAATCTTTTGAATAATTTCTTGAACTCCTAATTCCTTGCTTTCTTCCATTCAGTTATTCTTATTTGCTATCCACATTCTGAACTAGATTTCTGACATCCTAGCCATTTTCTTGTGGATGGATCTTCAATTGTGTCTGCACCATTTTCCCTTGTTGGAGTTGATCTACTCTGGTTATTCGAGTTGCCAGAGATTTTCCGCTGATTTTGCCCTGAATCGTTAGATTGGTGGGTTCTTCTTATTGTCCATAGAAACAGGCAGAGTGTGTCTGTTGTCTTTTTCAAGTTCTTGGGTTCTGGGGAAACCAGGGTTCAGTGGAATGGTAGCAGCTGCATGGGAGTGTGTGTGGAGGGCTTAGACTTCATTCAGCCTGCTGGGGTGACTGGGGGGAAGATCAGCAGCAGCCAGATCAGTGATTGTTCAGCCCCTCCAGGGCAACGGGTGGAAAAGGGGAACTGTCGTAGCTAGATCAGTCCTAGTTCAGCACTCTGGAGCAGCCAGTGGTTGGGGAAATGGCAGAAGTAGCACAGGGTACTCAAGCGATTAGTTCAGTTCTAGTTCAGCACCGCCATAGTAGCTGGGGGGGGGAGCAGAAAACTCCTTGACCATTGCCTGTTGGACGTGTGTGGTACTAGCAAGCCTATCTGTGCCCTCCTAGTGCGGTAGCTCAGAGTGGGGAAATCCCCCAACTCCTTTCGTGGGATGTATGTGGCTCTTGCAAACAGTTCTCGGCCCTCCCATAGTGGTTGACCCCTCCACCACCACCTGCATGGCACGTGTGCCTCTAGGAAGCAGTTCTAGGCCCATCCAGCTTAGGAGCCTGGACCTGGGAACTCCTCCCCTGGCCCTTGTGGGGTGTGCATGTCTCTAGCAAAATGTTTTGGGTCTATCTGGAATGGAGGACTCTTCTCCCACTGCCCGTGGCACGCCTGTGGCACTATCAAGCAGTTCTGTGCCTTCCCAGAGCAGGAGCCTGGGGCAAGGATATCCTCTGCCTCCCATGAGGCATGAAACTCTAGCAAGTAGTTTTGGGCCCGCTCCTGTCCATTAGGGCAAAGGGAAACACCTAGAAGATGGGTTTGTCTAAGTAGGTTAATACCTCCTCCCCCACTTGCACCAGTCACTTGTTATCCCTCAGGTCTGTGACCCTGCTCACTCCAGTCAGCCACTGCTCCTGGGATTTACAACTGACAAAATCAGCCAGAAAATTGAGTTCAGCAGGGGGGCCTTGCAAAGTTTCTGGGTGAGTTTACTTTTGTTGTGGAGGATTGCACTGGTCATTATGGTGGATAAGTTTAAGAGTTTCCCTCTCCCCTTCAGCCATTTAAATTAGGCTTCTGTAAAGCTAGATTTCTCTGCAAGTTCTTGCATTCAGCTCTGGGCAGCAGACAAATACAAGTTTACACTCAGGTGTCAATTCTAGCCTTTGCCTGCCCACTGCCTTTGTCTCAGGTGGATTAGACCCTGGGGGATGGTGCTTTACTTATGAAAGTTGTATGCATTTTGCCTATGGCTGCTGTCTGGAACCTCTGTTTGCCCAGAGAGATGGGGTTGGAATGGTATCAGTTTGCAGTTCAGGATGATACTGTTGCTGTATTGATGTCCTCTGAGCCAATTTTCTTCTCTCACACCTCTGCCACAATCAGCACAGAACAGCACCAGCACTTTCTCCCTGCACTTCTCTCAAAGAGATGCCAAGAATCTGGATTCCATAGGTAACAAACCTCCAGACCTCAGAGTGGGTGGGTTAGACTCCTCAGAGTTCAATGTTGCAGGTGGGGAATGTATACAGTTTTATACAGTTTTACAGTTGTATGCCTAGCCGGAGGGAGCCGTGGCATGCCAGCAGGGGTAGGAGGTCCAGTTTTTACGGGGTCACTCCCGTGGGATAGATTGGGAGGAAGTTTGAACTCTGCTCACTTGTTTGCATGGAGTAAACTGTGAGCCCTTGTTGTGAAGGAGGGGACTCCTGTCCACTTGGTTGTGGATTTTGTACCTTTTGGTTGTATTTTTGGGGTCACAGCTTGCCTCAGGATGGTTGAAATAAGCTTTTCAATCTTCTCTCTTGGCTCTGCTCCAAACCATCAGATAACTTGCTAAACTTCTGTCCTTTTAGCATCCTTCTGTAAAAATCTGGCTCTGGTCTGCCATCTTGGCTCCACCCCCTAAGACATTTCTTAGTCCTCCTTCCACAAAGAAATAATCTCCATTTTTGCCTTATCTGTTACATTAACTGCTGAGATTCTAGTCACTGGGCTGACAAAGAAGTTGAGAATTTTTACAGTAGTGATACTCAAGCTGCATTCCCGATGACACAACTGCACAGAGACACTTCTTAACAATGCTCTTTTTTCTTTTTTTTTTATTAAATCATAGCAGTATACATTAATACTATCATGGTGTAAAGTGTTGTGTTTCTATATACAATTTGAAATACTTTCATCCAACTGGTTAACATAGCCTTCATGTGTTTTTTTTTATTTGTTTGTTTTTAGTTATTGTGTTAAAACATTTATATTCTACATTAGAGAGATTCACATGTATCCTTATAGGAAGAACCATAGATGTGATCCCACCAATCGCCCTATCCGGATCAATACAGAATAGTATTGGCACAAAACCAAAGAGGTAGATGTATGGAACAGAATAGAGAAAGAAAAGATGAACCCAGCCACTTTCCATTATCATTATTATTATTATTTTGATAGATAGTTTCAGTTTCTCACTCTCAGTAGTGTGATATGCCATCAGAGTTCACAGAAATCTGCGTCTCCTGGGCTCAGGCATTTTTTTTTCCTCAGCCTACCCAGTATCTTGAATTACAGGTGCCCACTTCAATGCTTAGCTATTTGTTGTTGTTGTTGTTGTTGTAGATTGTCTGGGATCATTTTTGAACTCACCACTTTCATGTTGAGCCACCACATCAGACATTGAAGATTGGATATATTCCAAACTAGGTTTTGTGGCAACAGGTGGTTCTTCATGCCTCTCAACTTGGCAATTTTGGAAGCCCAGTCAGTTGGATTGCCTGAGCTTCTGAGTTGGAGACTAGCCTCAGCACTAGTGAGATACCCACACCAGAAGAATAAAAAATGTCCGGATATTATACAGAATTTTGGCATGCCAGCTGAGGGAATAGCTTCAACTGATAAAAACTCTTGAAGTTCGCTGTGATCTATGATACCAAGGAACTCTACCAAAGGCAATATTTAATTCTCTTTCTCAATGAATATATGGAAAAAACAATTTTTATTGGAGTCGCTCCACATTTTGTGTTCGTTTGTTTGTTTTTTTTAATAGAGACAGAGACTTACTTTATATATCACACTCAGTAAAGTTCTTTGGCATATACATATCACATCAACTTCCAACGCCTGAGCTTAGATGATTTTCTTCTAACACCCTCCTGAGTGACTTGGAATATAGGTACACACCAATACATCTTGCTATTATTTTTACATTTCAGCACACATCTAGTGTTGAAATTTTCTTCTAGATTATATATCAACAAGAGAAATTATTCTTTCATAGGAAAATTTTTTTCTACAACACCTATTGCTCAAGAATTCATTTTTTACACAACTCTAAACCTTTCATATCTTAGATTTTTTAACTCACACTAAAGTGTCCACACAGTGTATTCTGGACTCAAGTCAATATTGTTTATGCAAACTAAAATATCCATATTATATATTCCACCCCTTTTGTTACACTTTTCATCTGGGCCAATATTTCCTTTCCCCAATCAGTCCCATACGAGGGATCAGACAGCTTGGGATGACCCCTATGCTTCAGATCAACTGTCAGTCTCCTAAGGAACCAAATGACCATGTCCTAACTCATTGTTCCCTCTCCGCTTCAGGAACCACAATAAATCTCCTCCTTTATGTCATCCCATATGCCATCTGCCTATTGACCTTTCCTTGTAATTTCGTTCTTGGAAACTGTACCTATCATAACTTCTTTTCTTCTTTTCCTTCCTTCCTTCCTTCCTTCCTTTCTTTCTTTCTTTCTTTCTTTCTTTCTTTCTTTCATTCTTTCTTTCTTTCTTTCTTTCTTTTTTTTTTTCATGAGACAAACTCTCACTCTATTCCCCACACTAAATTGTCCATGACCTAAGCTTTACATATAATGACATCCAACTCTACTGTGTAAGTTTTCCTCCAGCCTCAGCCTCTGGACAAGTTGTAACCACAGGTAAGGTTTACAATACTTGACTACATTTTCTATTTGAATAGAAATTAGGTAGGAAATATGGCTGAGATCGTCTTTCTGTTGCATAGTCTTGTCTCTAACATGAGAGCTAAGGGGATCTGCAAAATTTGCCTGCCCAGAGCATTGGAATATTGTAGTCATGCATGGGATAAGTCATTGGGCTGTATTTAAGAACTGAGGTTATCAGGGATGTTAAGGATATTCCAAGCCTCAGGCCTCAGTGCCATATAGGGTCTCTTTCAGGATTGTTTTAAATATCTATAGTTGGAGATCACAACAACTATGCATGGATCTCTTTTATTCTTATCAAGTTTCATCAGTTATTGTGCATTACACCTATGATACAAAATAACTCTTCAATGTGTCTTGTGTTCATGAAGCCAAATTTTTAGGCACACCTAGATAATAATTCAAGATTGATGGAAATTTAACCATAGGCTGCTATTGCCCATGATCATTATAAACAACTACAGGTATTAAGTATAGTACTAGAAACCGTGCCTCACTTGATTTTAAGAGGGAACCTAGAGTCAGACATTATCATTTGAAACAAGGCTATTTTAGAGGAAGAAGTAAAGCAGAAGGTAGAGTCAAGATGTCAGACTAGAACCAACTTTCCACAGAGGCTCCTATGCAGAAGGAGAGTTAAAAGACAGAAATTTAGCAAGTAAGCTGATGGGTTGGAGCTGAGCTGGGAGAGAAGTTTGTAGAATGAACATCAACCCTGGTGAGGTGAACTGTGACCCCAAGGAAACATACAGAAACTACAAAATCCATCACCAAGCAGATGGGTGTCCCTTCCTCCATGAGTAGAGCTTGTAATATACTCCATACAAACAAGTGAACAGAGTTCATATGTATTCCCATTCTATCACACAGGGGAGATGCACTAAAAACTTGACCTCCTATCCCCACTATGGTGCAATGGCACTATACTTCCAGGTATAAAACTGTATATATTCTCTATCTGCAGTTCTTAACTCCCAGAACTCCAATACTCTCTCACTCTGGTGTCTGGAAGCCTGTCCCATATGTAGTCCAGATTTATGGGCATTTTTTCTAGAGTTGTGCACAGGGTGAGGAATATTGCTGGTATTTAATTATTCTATAGTATAGAATTAAGGATTGGATGGTCAACTGGGAGTTCACAATACAGGCCTGGCCATGTCCTGAGGTGTAGAGCAGCAGCCACATTAGCAGGAGCAATAGGGCTTACACCCCTGGGTCTATTAGAGACAAACATGCACTATCTCCCTGAGAAAACAAAGGAAACTGGGCATCTACTTCTGTGGCAGCCACTGGCAGAATATATCTGGTACAAAAGCACAGGCCCCATGAGTACAAATAATTGGTGGAGTGTGGGGACCAGATTTTGATCATAGGGCAAGGCTGGGCTAGAGGACTGCTTTACTGAGCCTAGGAGGCACCTGATCCTCATGGTATCATAGCGGAGATAATGACCAGCAGGGAGAGACTGGAACTGATCACTGGGAAGGAATTCTAACTTCACCCACCCAAACAAAAACTGTAGCCTAGACTTGGTCTAATAGGCAGGGGGAAATGATCCAAACCAGCATAGATAAACATCTCTGAAGGAAGAATATGGCAGACAGAAGTGAAGATGCCATTCATAAACAGATAGCTGAGGTGTCAGAAAACAAATTTGGAATTTTAATTGCAAATAAGATTAATAGACTAGAGACAAAATTTGAATGAGAAATTCAAGGATCATTTAAAAATTTCTCTCAGGAAATCAATAAATTCAAAGAAAAAATCACCAACATTTTGACACATTAAGACATGAATTTTAGCCCTCAAAATCTGATAAATACAGTAGAATAACTCAGTAAAAGAATTGAAAAAGCAGAAGAAAAGATTTCTGACAGCAAAGACAAAGATTTGAACTCTTTCAAGAGCTCAAAGAGGAAGAGAAATGATGAGCAAACATGGAAAATTCTCTCAGAGAGCTCTGGGATAATGCCAACAAATATAATATATGTCTTATAGGAATCTCTGAAGGTGATGAAATGTTTCAGGAAGCACAGACGCTATTCTTGATGAATTTAAGAAAGAGAAGTTTTGAGACATGCCAAGAGATTCTGAGATTCAGAAACCAGACAGTTTCAGAAACCCAGCATGTGTCAACCCAAATAAGACATCCCCCAGGAACATCATAGTTAACTTCATTAAATTTAATATGAAGAAGAAAATTCTGACAGAATGTAGCTAGAGATAACACTTGCTGAGGCAGTGGGCTGCTGCATCTTGTATATCCCCCCCTTACTTACACAACAGTAGTCAGTTTTAGCTTAAAGGAAATGGGCAAACAGAAACAGGCATCCTGGCACTTTTGTGGTTAAGTATGAACTAAAAAATGTCTTTTTAAACTGTGCTTGTGATCAGTAGCAGTTTTTTGCTGTTTTGGAGTTTTTTTTTTTTTTTATTTTCTGATTTGGAGTTTTAATGGCAGTTTTAACATCTTAAATTGTTTCACTTCTTTTTACTATTTTCAACCTTTACTAAGACAAATTTATGAGGAGCTCAATAAACATGATTGTCAGCTGTATGCCTGACACAGCCTCAGCCCCCCTTCTCTAGCTACATACTGGCAAGACTTACCAACTATCTTACCAGTAATCATGACTGCTTTTAGGCAGATCTAAACATATTCTCAGAATAAGAAGCTTATAGTCACGTTCTTCAGGGAGCACTTGAGAATAAACTACTATGCTAAGGTACAGGGAGCTGCACCCCAACAATCACCTTTTCTTTCCTAATTGTGATGGATAAAACTTACATTACAATGTTAAATAGCAATGGAGACAATGGGAATCCTTGTCTGATTCCTGATCTGAATGAAAATGATTTCAACTTAACTCCACTCAATACAAAATTGGCAGTGGTTTTGCAATAGATGGCACTATCAGTTAAAGAAATATCCATTCTATAACAATTTTCTTAAGTGTTGTGATCATAAAGAGGTTCTAGATAGTATCAAAATATTTGTCTGCATCAATCGAGAGAATCATATGGTCTTTGCTTTTTAATATGTTTATGTGCTGATTTAATCATGACAAATTTCTTTAACATGTGAATATCATTAAAGTATTTAATTTCTCGGATATAAATGAAACTCAGTTTAGCTGGATACAGGATCCTTTAGGTTGAAAGTTATTTTGTTTGAGGAGATTAAAAGTCAATAACTATCCTATTCTAGCTTGAAAGGTTTCAGCAGAGAAATCTGAAGTCATTCTAATACTCTTCCCCTTGTAGGTTATTGTTTTCATATGTATAACTGTTTTTAGAGTTTTCTTTTTCATATTATCTTTAGTGAAGTTAATTATGATATGCCTGTGGGATGTCTTGTTCAGGTTGAGTCCTGCTGGGGTCCTGAAACTGTCTGCCATGTGAATTTCAGAATCTCTTGGGATGTCTAGAAGTTCTCTTTCATAATTTGATGAAGAAGTGCCTCTGTGTTTTGTGAAGTTGCCTTCATGGATTCCTATAAGGTGAATATTAGTTTTTACCAAATTATCCCAAAGCTCTCTGGGAGAAAGTTCCATTTTGCATCTTCATTTCTCTTCATCTTTGAGTGCTTGGGTAGGTTCAAATGCTTAGTCTTCCATGTCAGAGATCCTTTTTTCTGCCTGTTCTATTCTTTGAACAAGAGATTCTACCTTATTTTTTAGATATTTGAGGGCTGCAAACTCTTGCCTTACTGTTTCAAAATCTTTGGTCATTTTATGTTTGAAAACATTGAATTATTGAGAAATATTTTGAATAATTTCTTAAAATTCTAATTCCCTCCTTTCTTCCATTCTTGTTAATCTTATTTGCTCCCCAAATTCTGAACTCAATTTCTGAAATCTCAACCATCTGTTTATGTATGGGATCTTAAATTGCATCTGTCACATTTTTCCTTGGGAGAGTTCATCTACTCTAATTATTCTTGTTGCCTGAGGTTTTCCACTGATTCCACCTCAGGTTGAATTTATAGCACTTGGAGTCTATCCCAAAAAAAATCCTCCAGGGGTTGCCACCAGAGAACATATCGGCTTCCTTTGGATGTCTGGAGAGACAGGGTGTGTCTTCCCAGAAAAGCCTCAGAGATGTGAACTTTATTGTTCCTGCTGCTTCAGATGCTGCTTTTCTGCTCTAGCTACCATTGCTCTAGCATGGTTCCCTCTCAGTTGACAATCCTGTCTCAGATTTCAGCAGCTCAGGAATGGTAAGTGCAGTGGGAGAAGTGGGTAATTCATCTTCCATTGTGGGAGCACAGGGCTCAAGCAAGCAAGTGGCAGGTCACCGCAATTTTCTATTCACATCGTCAAGTCTCTTGCAAATGGTTGATCCAGGACATTTCTTAGCTCTCCATCCACAGAGAAGTGATTTCCATTGTGCCTTATTTGTTCCATTAATGGCTAAGATTCTATTCACTAAGCTGACACGAGAGGTGAGATTATGTACAGCCATGAGACTCAAGATGCTTACCAGATGGTAAAACTGTCTAGATACAATTAAGTAGTATGTTTTGTTGTTGTTGTTGTTGTTGTTGTTGTTTTAGACAGAGTTTCACTTTGTCACTCTGAGTACAGTGCTGTCTCATAATAGCTCACAGAAACCTCCATCTCCTAGACTCAGGCAATTTCTTTGCCTCACCCTCACATAGCTTGAACTACAGGCACCTGCCTCCATGCCCAGCTATTTTGATGCAGATTGGCTGGGAAAAATTTCGAACTCACCACCCTCATAGTGAGTCACCCCTTTAGACATCAAAGATGAGATATTTTCCAAACTATGTTTTGTGGGCAAAAGTGGTTCTTCATGCCTCTCATCTGAGCAAATAGGGTGCTCAGTCAGGTGTACTGTATGAGCTTCTGGATTGGTGATAAGCCTCAGCATTAGTGAGATACACATCTATGAATAATAAAAACTGCTCAATGTTATGAAGGATTCTGGCATGCAGGCTAAAGGAATAGTTTCGCTTGATGAGAACACTGGAAGTTTGCTGTGAGCTATGATACCAGTGTACTCTACCAAATGTGACAAAGGAAGACACTGTCTGAATAAGTAAATTTAGAAAACCTTTTTGTATTGGAGTGTCTCCTCATTTTTCTTTTTCTTTTCTTAGAGACAAAGACTTACTATATTTATCACATTCAGTTAAGTTCTGTGGCATCTATAGATCACAGCAACCTCCAACTCTTGGTTTAGGCAATTTTATTCTTTCAGCCTCCTAAGTAGCTGGTATTACAGATGTATTCCACACCTCCTGGATTTTTTTCTTTCTGTTGACCATGGATCTAGTGTTGAAAACTTTCCTCTAGATTAGATGTCAACTGGAGAAATTATTGTCTTATAGAAAAATATTTTTACTACATCCTATATTATTCAAGACCAGATTGTACACAACTCTGACCTTCTGGTATCTTATATTCTTGTAGTTATCCTAAACAATCCACACAGTGCATTCTTCACTCAAATAATTTTTTTTCTGCACAGTAAACTATACAGATTATATACTTCACTCTTTTTATTGCACTTTTCAAACTGGGTGAATATTTCTTTCCCCAATCAGTCCAAGACCCGGGTCCAAACATCTTTGACCAACCCCTACCCATTAGATCTACTGGCAGTCTCCTAAGGAAACAACTGCAAGTGAACTTGTCCTGACTCATTGTCCGTCCTTGCCCTGGGGTCCAAAATAAATCTCCTTTTTGTACTACTGTATTGTATCTGCCTACTTAACTTTCCTCATAGTTTCACTCTTGGAAATTCAACCAATCAAAATTAGTTTCTTTCTTTCTTTCTTTCTTTCTTTCTTTCTTTCTTTCTTTCTTTCTTTCTTTCTTTCTTTCTATCTTTACTTCATTGTTTTTCATGAGAGTCAGTCACACTTTTTTTCCCCTGGCTCAATTGTTTATGGCGGTAGCTTTTTACACATTGATATCCAACTCTTCCCTTGAAATAATCCTGTTGCCTCTAATTCTGGAGTAGCTTGAACTATAGGTAAGAAATAAAATACTTACCTACTCTTTCCATTTGAGTAGCAACCCAGTGGACATCAGAGAAAAAGTAGTATTTCTGTTATTCAGCCTTGTCTCTAACATGGGAGCTCAGGGGATCTCTCCAATTTGTTTCCACAGAGCATTTAAATATTGTAGTCATGCATGGGATAAGTTATTGAGCTCTACTTGTGAAATGAGCTTATTTGGAACATTAAGGATTTTCAAAACCCCAGGCCACAGTAACACATAGGGATTATGTCAGGACTGTTATAAATATGTTTGATGGGAGATCACCACAACTATGCATGGATCTATTTTAGCCATATCAGGTTTCATTAGCTATTGTGTCCTATATATGTGATCCAACAAAACTCTTCAATGTGCATTTTGGCCAAGAAGCCAAAAGTTCAGACACACCTACAGTGGAGTTCAGGATGAATGGAAATTTAAAGTTAGGCTGAAATTACCATGATCATCACAAATCACTTCAGGGAAGGAGTACATTAATGAACACAGTTCCACAGAAGAATTGAGAGGGAACATTCAGTGAGACACGTACCATCTAAAACAAGCCTGTTCTAGATAAGGAAGTAAAACATAATGAAAAGTAGAACTTGGAATTGTGTGACGTACCATTTTTCTGATCATTGGATTCAATTTCTTGTTCTCTACCATCCCTGGGTAGCACTAGGTGTAAACCATTGTCTTCCATTTGATTAAAAATCCAAGCCATGAAAAGGAAAGGGTGGGTTGTTGAATCTTTTGGCTATGGTTACAGAGAAAAATTTAGGAAGAACAACTTTAATGTGTAGATAAGAACCCCACTTTTTGTAAAATTTGGAATCCAAAAACAAACCCAGACAGCAAGTATGCCTGCTTTGCAAGAGTACGAGTAAGTGTAAATATCATAAACTACGGAAATACCCATTGTGATGTTATCCATGGAGACCATGTAGTGACTTCCTTGTGAAACGTCATGGAATCCAGGCTTCTAGTCAAAGATACTCACTGGACTTTTATGCTCACTTGTGCTGGTGTCATGCAAGTGTTTGATCCAGGACATTTCCTAGCCCTACCTTCATAGACAGAGAAGTGATTTCTCATTTGTCCCTTATTGATTACATCAAGAACTGAGAATTTTAGTCACTAGGCTGACACAAATGTTGAGATTTTGTATAGCAGTGAGACTCAAGCTGCATTTTATATGGTGAAACTGCAGAGAGACACTGAAGTAGGATGTTCTGTGTTCTATTTTTAATATTTTTTGAGATAGAATTTCAGATTGTCACTCTCATTAGGGTGCTGTTTCATCACACCTCACAGGAACCTCCATCTCCTGGGCTCAGATAAATTCTATCAAAACTTGCGAGAGGTATTAGTACCTATATTATACAACATTTGCCAAAGTGTAGAAAAGAAGAAATTTTTCCCAACATATTTTACAAAGCAAATATTACCCTGATACACAAAGCAGGAAAGGATCCAACAAGAAAGAAAATTATACACCAATGTCATTAGTGAATATTGCTGCATAAACATTCAATAAGATCTTAGCAAATAGAATTCAATAACACATCAAAAAAGTATACATTATGATCAAGTTAATTTTATTATCCAGTGTTACAGGTTTGGTTCAACATACAAACATCTAGAAATATAATAGATCACATCAATAAAATAAGAAACAAAGACCATGTGATTCTCTCAATTGATGCCAAAAATGTTTTTAATAATATCCAGCATCCCTTCACAATCAGAATTATTAAGAAAATAAGCATAGATATTTATTAAACTGATAAAGGCCATATACAACAAACCCACAGCTAATATCATATTGAATGGTGTAAAATTGAAAACATTTCCACTCAGTTCAGTAATGAGACAAGGATCCCCACTGTCTCCACTGCTATTTAACATAGTAATGGAAGACTTAGTTATCAAATCAGACAAGAGAATGCTATTAAGGGCATAGAAATAGGGTCAGAGCAGATAAAACTCTCAGTTTTCACTGACGACAAGATCCAATACCTGGAATATCCCTGGAAGTCAACTTCAAAGCTCTTAGGTGTGATCTAGAAATACAGCAGCATCTCAGGATACAAAATAAATACAAGTCAGGAGCTTTTAAATACATCAACAATAGTCAAGCTGGAGAATAAATCAAAAACTCTATTCCTTTTACAATAGTGCCACAGAAAATGAAATATCTGTGAATTTACCTAACAAAGGACATGAAATATCTCTGTAAAGATAACTTTGAATCTCTGGGAAAAGGAATAGCTGAAGATGCCAACAAATGGGAAAAAACAAATACCAAGCTGAGGGTAGGGTAGCATCAACATTGTTGAAATGTCCATACTACCCAAAGCAATCTAAAGAGTTAATGCAATCCCTATTAAAACACCATCGTCATACTTGAAAAAACCTGAAAAAATAGTACTTCATTCTGTATGGAATCATAAAAAAAAAATAGAAAATACATTACTGAGTAATAAGAACAAATCAGGAAACATCACATTACCAGACTACAGGCTATAGTATAAATCTATAGTGATCAGAAAAGCATGGTACTTCCATGAAAATAGAGAAGTAGATTTATGGAACAGAATAGAGAACCAAGAGATGAATGTTAAGCTGGTCCACCAGCTTATCATCATTTGATTTCCAGAAGCCTAACAAAAACATTCGGTTGGGTAATGACTTCCTATTTAATACATAGTGCTAGTTGAACTGGTTGATGACATGTAGCAGATTGAAACGGGACCTCACCTTTCACCATTAACAAAAATTTATTCTCTTTGGATAAAAGATTTAAACTTAAGACATGGAACTATAAAAATACTAGAAGAGAGTTCAGGGAAAACTCCTGAAGAAATTGGTCCGGGGGATATTTTATGAGAAGGACCCCTGGGGCAATAGAAGCAACAACAAAAATCCATTACTGGGATATGATAAAACTAAAAAGCTTTGGCACAGCCAAGTGCACAGTAGGTAAAGCAAACAGACAATCTTCAAAATGGGAGATTTTTGCTGGTTATGATTCTGACAGAGGTCTGTTAACTAGATGCTAAAGAGAACTCAAACTAATCTATAATAAAAGAGTAAATAACCCCATTACTATGGGGGCAAGAGACTTGAACAGAAACTTGGATGAAGACAGGTGCATGGCCTACAAACAAACACATGAAAAAATGCTCATCATCTTAATCATCAGAGATATGCAAATTAAAACAACTTAGAATTGTCACTTAACTCTGGTAAGAATAGCCCATGACACAGAATCTCAAAACTACAGATGTTGGCATGGATGAAGAGAGAAGGAAATACTTTTACACTACTGGTGGGAATGCAAGCTAATGTGACGTTTTTGGAAAGAAGTTTGGAGAAAACTCAAGGAACTAGAAGTAGACATACTGTGCGATCTTGCAATTTTTCTGCTAAGTATATACCAAGATGATCAAAAATTATTTTACAACAAAGAAATTTGCACAAGATTATTTGTTGCACACAATTCATAATAGCAAAGACATGGAGACAACCCAAGTGCCCAACAACCCCTGAATGGATTAACAAATTGAAGTATATGTACACCATGGCATATTATGCAGCCGTAAAAGAGACAGGGACTTCACATACTTTATGTTTACCTTGATAGATCTGGAACATGT
Organism: Galago senegalensis; assembly: GCA_963575145.1. Taxonomy (NCBI): domain Eukaryota; kingdom Metazoa; phylum Chordata; class Mammalia; order Primates; family Galagidae; genus Galago; species Galago senegalensis. The sequence goes on along the minus strand of CAUYTI010086044.1, from coordinate 17,653 downwards.
TTCTCTTAATTAAGTATCTCAAGAATGGACAAAAAAAAGTATCCAATTTACTCAATACTACAATGAAATCAATATATAAACATCTACACAACCATACAAATGGCAAAACATAACTATAGTCCAGAAAGTAGAAGGGAAGAGGAGAGAGAGGGGAGGGGAGGCTGGATATGGGAGAAGAGAGGGTATTTAGGGGACCTTACTTAATGTGCATGATGCAATGGTACATTCCAAAACTAGTAAAAAATGATTATAATTGTGACAGATGTTTTACTTAGTTCAATGTAAATGTTTCATATTTTATGTTAAAGCAGTATCCTGAACCCCATAAATGCATCAATGTACAAAGTTAAGATTTGATAAAACATAATTTAAAAAAAATAAGAAAAAAAAAACAAAGCAAACAAACAAAAATGATTGTAACCCAGGTTAACAGTCACTGTGATGTCGTCCATGATGACCATGTAGTGACTTCATCCTGAAATGTCGTGGGTTTCAGGCTTCTAGCCAAAGATACTTATTGGACTATTCTGCTCACCTCAGCTGGTGTTCTACAAGTGTTTGATTCAGAACCCTTCATAGCCATCTATCCACAGAGAAGTGTTCTTAAATTTGTGCCCTACTTATTATATTCAGTACTTAGATTGCAGTCCCTAGGTAGACAGAATAATTGAGATTTTAGAGAACTAGGACTCAAGCTGCATTTCTGATAGTAAAACTTCATAAAAACACTTAATAACAATGCTCTTTGTTCTTTTTTTTTTTTTTACCATTGAGATAGATAGGATCAATTTATCACTCTCGGTAGGGTGCTATGCCATCACAGCTCACAGAAGCCACCATCTCCTGGGCTCAGTGCAATTCTTTTTCTAAGCCACCCCTGAAATTCAGGGTCCCACTTCAGTGCCCAGCTATGTTTTTTTGCCTATTGACTGTGCCCATTTTTAAACTTACCACCATCATGTTGAGACTCCACTTCAGACATCAAGGATGGGACATTTTTCAAACTAGTTTTTGTAGCCAGGTGTGGTTCTCCTTGCCTCTCATCTTCACAATTTAGGAAGCCCAATCATTTGGATTATCTGAGCTTCTGAATTGGAAACTAGCCTTAGAACTAGTGAGATACTCATCTCTGAAGAAGGAAAAACAACAAGATGCTATGCTACATTCTACTCAGACTGCCAGCTGAGTGATATGTTCACTTGACAAGAACACTTGAAGTTTTCTGTGAGCTATGATACTAGGGTACTCTAACAAAGGCAAAAAAAAAACAAAACCAAAAAAAAAAAAAAAAAGAAAAACAAGAATGTCTTAAGAAATAAATGGGGAAAAATTTGTATTGGAGTTACTCTTCATTTTTAATTTATCATTTTTATAGAGACAGAAACTTACTTTATCATAATCAGTAAAGTTCTGTGGTATCTACAGATCACACTAACCTCCAACTCCCAGGCTTAGCTATTTTCTTCTCTGAGTTTCCTGAGTATCTGGGAGGAAAGGGCACACCACAATGTCCTGCCATACTTTTTACATTTGAACATGGATCTAGTGTTGAAAATTTTCTACTAGTTTATATGTCAACTAAAGAAATTATTCTCCTATAGGGACAATTTTTCCTGTAACCCCTATTAGTCAAGGCTTCAGATTTTACACAACTTTGACTTTTTGACACCTTAGATACTTGTACTCATTCATAACTATCCACACAATGAATTCTTGACTCATGTCTGGTTATTTTATGCACACTAAAATTTCTAGATTATATACTCCACCCTTTCTGTTGCCATTTTCAACATGGGCCAATATTCCCCTGCTCCATTCAGTCTGAAACCATGGACCAGACATTTCTGTGAGACATCTACCTATCAGATCAACTAGCAGTCTCCTAAAGAACAAAACTCAAAATAATTGGAAAATTATTTTCTGCATCTTTTATTAGTCAAAACTTCCAATTTTATATAACTCTGCCCCTTTGGTATCTTAGATTATTGTAGTCACTCTGATCTGTCCACTGTGTGAATTATTGACTCAAGTCAAGTATTTATATGCACACAAAAATATCCAGATTATACACTCCACCCCTTCTGTTACACTTTTCATTCTGGACCACAGAATGAAATTCCCTTCCCCAAATCAGGTCAAGACCAGAGACCAAACCTATCTGGATGACCCCTACACATAAGTTCAACTGGCAGTCTTTCAAGGAACCAACTTCAAACAAACATTGTTCCCTCCTACCCCAGGTACTACAAAAAAATCTCATCCTTTGTGTAGTCTTGAATTCAATCTGCCTACTGACCTTTCCTCATAATTTTACCTTTCAAAACTGTACCTAACAAAATTTCTCTCTCTATCTTTCTTCTTTTTTTTCCTTCCTTTTTTTCTCTCTTTCTTCCTTCCTTTCTTTCTTTTTTTTTTCTTACTTCTTTCTTTCTTTTTTCTTTCTTTCTTTCTTTCTTTCTTTCTTTCTTTCTTTCCTTCTTTCTTTCTTTCTTTCTTTTTCCTAAGATCAACTCTCACTCTGTTCCTTATGCTAGATTGTCCATAGCCTCAGCATTACCCACAATGACTCCCAACTTCTGGTTGAAGTGCTCTTGCTGCCTCTACCTCTGGATTATCAGGAACTATAGGTAAGGGATACCAACCATGACTACCCCTTCTATTTAATTAGAAACCCAGTGGGAGATCAGAGCTGAGGTTATTTTTCTGTTGCTCAGCCTTGTCTCTAAAATGGGATCTCCGGGATTTGCCTAATTTGGTTACACAGAGCATTGGAATATTTTAGTCATGCATAAAATAAGTCATTGAGCTCTACTTAAGAAATGAGCTTATTGGGTACTTTGAGTATAGCCCAAACCTCAGGCTCACTGGATGCCATAATGGGAGTATGTCAGGACACTTTTATATATCTGAGGTGGGAGATAACCACAACTATGCATGGATCTCTTCTATCTTTATCAAGTTTCAGCAGTTATTTTGTATTATATGTGTGATCCCACAACACTCTTCAAGGTGTTGTATGTCCAACAAGCCAAAAGTTTAGACACAATTAGCATGGAAATCAGGATTGATCTAAATTTGTAGAAAGGCTGATATTTTGCATGATCATCATAAATAACTGCAGTTATGGAATGCACTACTGAACAGTGTCTCACCAGATTTAGAGAGGGAACCTTCAGTGAAACACTACCATTGGAAACAAGGCAATTTTAGAGGAAGAAGTAAAAGAAGACCAGCCGAAAGATGGAATACTGTAGCAAGCTTTCTACAGAACCTCCTGTGCAGAAGGAGAGTTAAAAGACATAAGTTTAGCAAGTAATCCGATGGTTTGTAGCTGAGTCAAGCGGGAAGAATGCACAAAAACCCTGCTGATATGAGCTGTGAACCCAAGGATACATATGAAAGGTACAAAACCCATTGCCAAGCAGACAGGGGACCCCTCCCCCATGAGAGGTGCTTGCTGTATATTCCATACAAACAAGCAGGCAGAGCTGAAATGTCCTCCCATTTTATCCCATGGGAGAAACCCCTAAAAACTGGTTTTCCTACCTCCACTATGGTGCCATGCAACTTTTCTGTCATGCATAAAAATACATAGGACTATATATATTTTTTATCTACAATTCTGGATTCCCAGATCCCTCCAGCACTCTCACTGTTAGGATAGAAAGCTTGTCTTCCATTGAGTCAAGATTCATGTGCATTTTGTGGACGGGATCTGTGTTGTGGGTCTGTGCTGATTCTGTGGCATAAAAGCAAGGATAGGGTGGTCAAATGAGAGGGAACAATGTAGTAACAGTGGTGCCCCAAAGTATGGAACACCAGCTGCAGTAGCAGAAATAATAGGGCTCACACCACTGGGGGTATTCCTGACAGACACACCCTGTCTCTCTGAGTAATTAGAGGAAGGTAGGCATCTTCTCTGGGGGCAGCCACTGGCAGAAGAGATCTGAGATGGAAGTTCAGGCCCCATGAGTAAATAATAGTGGATAGAGTACAGGGAGAATAATTTGGGTGCATGGTGGGCTGAGCCAGAGGAATACTTTACTGAGGGTAAGAGGAACTAAGACATCAGTGGATCATAGCTGAGAAAAGCCTGAGAGATAGAGCCTAGAACTGATAGCTGAGTGTGGGCTCTAACCAGGCCCATCTGAATGCAAACTGCAGCCTTTAATGGGTCTGATCTGCAGGGGGTAATATAGCCAGGACAGAAACAAATACTCCAAAGTTGTTCTGTTATGTTCAGCAAGAAACATCAATCAGGGGTGGGGCTGGAAATATGTTAACCACCCCAGCCCCCGTTAAGGGGGGTCCCCTTGCCAGATACTCGCAGAGACTGGTGGACTGGCTTTGGAAACATATAACTCCCTGGGACTCAGGCAGGCGTAAACCCCTGTAGCATCTGCTCATCTGGAGGGAACTGGATCACAGCTCTGTGGAGTTTCCAGTGCCTAAGTGTGACAGACATGTAAGGTGGAGAATGAGGCATCAAACTTCCCAGAGAAATTTATTTTCTGGGTGCGTCCTTCTGACTTAACAGAGCAATGGAGCAAGTCACACATGAATTGCCAGAAGACCTCTGCTTTCTAGTTGCCAAAGACATTTTAAAGTTTCCCACCTAAGACCAGTGCTGACTGGGACAATTGATTTGGACATCTTGTACTGGGATAATCATCTGAGGACTTTCCAAAGTGATACTCTGAGTGTGTGGTTGTGGGAAGGTTCTATTATCCTTTTGCAATTGTTGCCTTTGGGAGGCTGAGTGAATTAACTGCTAATATATTGTCACAGCTTCAGTCAGAGTAACAGATTCCCTAAAGTAGGACAGAGACAAGCTGAAAATAAAACAGTGAAACTTTGTCCACTACACCAAGCAAGCCCCCAGTATCTCAGGCTGTAGCAATGTTGGATCCTTGGAAAAGCCCTAGGGGAAACTGTACAGAAACCTGTCCCAGCATTTGGGCAAAGTGCTAGTTAGTCACTATTCCTGGGTCACCCAACCCAACTTCTTACCTGATTATCTAGCCAAATGCTATAAAATAACCATGGGGAGGAATCAGTGGAAAAAGTCTGGTAACATGAATAACCAGGGTAGGTCAAACCACCAAGAAAGGATATAGCGGATGCAACTGAAGTTCCTGTTTATAAATATTTGGCTGAGATGTCACAAATAAAATTCAGAATTTGAATTGCAATTAAGTTTAATAGAATACAGGCAAAGTTAAAATTAGTATTTTAAGGAGAATTTAAAAAGTTCTCTCAAAATTTAATGAGATCAAAGACAAAATCACCAAAGATTTGTAACAATGAGACACAAATTTGTAGAAATCTGAGAAATACAGTAGGATCCCTCAGTAACAGAATGAAGCAAGCCAAATAAAGGATTTTTGACAGTGAAGACAAAGCCTTTAAACTCTCCCAAGAGCTCAAAGAGGAAAAAAAATTTGATACCAAAAATGGATCATTCCTTAGAGAACCCTGGAATAATTAAGAGAAAACTAATATTTGCCTTATAGGAATCCCTTAAGGCTATGAAGTTATTTCACAAAACACAGAGGATCTTCTTCATGAAAAATATGAAAGAGAACTTTTCAGACATGGCTCAAGATTCTGAAATTCAGATAGCAAACAGTTTCAGGAGCCCAGCATGATTCAACACAAATAAAATATCCCCCAGGCACATCATAACTAACTTCATTAAAGTTAATATGAAGAAGAAAATTCTGACAGCAGCTAGATGTGAGAATACCATAACCTAGAAAGGGAAGAATATTAGAATAACTGCAGATCTCTCTGCTGAACCCTTTCAAGACAGAAGAGGTAATCATCAACTTTTAATCTCCTAAAACAAAATAATTTTAACCCAGGATCCTGTATCCACCTAAATTGAGTTTCACTTGTGATGGAGAAATGAAATACTTCAATGATGTTCACATGTGGGAAAAATTTGTTATGACTAAACCAGCTCTCCAGGATATTCTCAGACCTATTCTCCATAATGACCGGTGCAGTAACTCACCACAAAATAAATTCACTCAGGAACTTTTATAAAATTCCAAATTCCACAGTGGTGAAAGAATTAAAAATGTCCACTGGACTTTCAAAAAATTTGATACCCCAAAATTGACCAGGCTTATCAATATTCTCAATGAATTTGAATGTCTAAAATTGTCCTCTAAAGAGGCACAAGTTGGTCGATTGGATACAAACACTCAGGACAGACATCTGATGTATACAAGAATGTCATCTTACCTTGAAAGGTAAATATAGACTCAGATTAAAGAGATGGCCATTTATAATCCTGGCAAATGGAAAGCAGTAAAAAGCATGTACAATAGGATTTAAAACAACAAAAGTAAACAAGGATAAAATGGTCACTTCATATTTGTTAAGAGCAGTATTCAACACTATGAGATTTCAATTATTAATATTTATGCACCCAACCAGAATGCATCTCAATTTATAAGAGGTACTCTAAAGGGCATTGGAAACTTGATTTCTTTTGTCTCCATCGTAGTCTGAGATTTTAACACTCTGTCGGCAGTGATGGATAGAACTTTTAATAAGAAGCTAAGCAAAGAAATTTTAGATTTAAACTTAACCATTCAAAATTTAGATATAACATAATCTACAGAACATTTCATCCTAACAAACCTGGATGTACATTTTTCTCCTCAACACACAGAACATACTCCAAAGTCAATCACATCTTAGGTCACAAGTCTAACCTCAGCAAATTTAAAAAAATAGAAATTATACCTTTCATTTTTTTGGCCCACCATGGAATAAAACTGGAACTCAGTTACAATAGGAATCCGCATATTCATACAAAAACATGGAAGCTAAATAACATTATAGTGACAGATACCTGAATTAGAGATGAGATTATGAAAAAAATTACCAAATTTTTGGAACAAAATGATACTGAAAACATACATTATCAGAACCTCTGGAATACAGCAAAGGCAGTCATAAGAGGGAAATTTATAGCACTGCAAGGTTCCTCATTATTACAAAAAATAGAAAGTTAAAACTTAATGGGACATCTCAAGTAGATGGAAATGAAAGAACATTCTAATCACAAACCCAGAAGAAAAAAAGCACCAAATTTAGAGAATAATTAAATGAAATTGAAAACAAAAGGCTTATAAACACATCAATAAATGTAAAGGTTGTTTTTTTCCCAAAAGGTCAATAAAATAGATAAACGTTTGTTCAAACTAACCTGGAAAAAAACAGTAAAATCTCTCCTTTAATCAATCAGAAATGATAAAGTCAAAATAATAACATATCCCTTTGAAATTCAAAAAAATTATTAAAGAACATTGTAAGAAACTTTATTCACAGAAATGTGAAAATCTGAAGGAAATTGATCAATAACTGGAAGCATGGCACCAATTCTTGGAAGCATGGCACAAAACTTAACCACAATGAAGTGGAAATGTTGAACAGGCCTATATCAAGATATGAAATAACATCAATTATATAAAATCTGCCTAAAAAGAAAAGACTGGTACAAGATGGCTTCACGTCAGAATTCCACCAAACTTTAAAGAGGAACTAGTAGCTATATTACTTTACCTTTTCTAAAATATAGAAAAAGAAGGAATACTACCCAACACATTCTATGAAGCAAACATTATCTTGATCCCTAAACCAGGGATGCTATACCCATGACTGTGTTAATGTACATAGCTATGACTTAATAAAAAATAAATAAATAAATAAAATCAAAAAGAAAAAATAGAAAATAATAAAACCACATGAAAAGTAGAACTGGGAAATTTTTGATGTATCACTTACATCTGTCAAATCATTGTCTGATCATTAGGCTTGATTTTGTGATCTATAACATCCTTGGGTAGCAATAATTAGTTGAATCCCATGGCCATGGTTACAAAACAATATTTTGGGAGGAGAAATTCAGGGAGGAGTAAAAAACACCACTCTTTGTAACAGTTTGAATCCAACAATAAACTGGACAGCAACTATCCATGCTTAGCAGGAATAAGATTAAGCTTAAAGATGGTAACCCAGGGCAACAACCATTGTGATGTCATCCATGGTGACCATGTAGTGATTTTATCCTGGATTATCATGGGATCCAGGCTTCTGGTGAAAGATACTCAATAGAATTTTCTGCACATTTCAGCAGCTATTTTATAATTGGTAGAGCCAGAACATTTCTTAGCCCTCCATCCATAAAAGGTTGAGATTACAGTGAATAGGCTGACACAACAGTTAAGATTTTGTACAACACTAAGACTCAAACTGCATTTCAGAAGTCAAAACTCCATAAGGACAATTAAGGAGGATGCTGTTTGGCTTTTTCTTTTTCTTTTTTAGAAAGATTTTCACTTTATTACTCTCAGTACAGTGCTGTGCCATCACAGCTCACAGAAACCTCTATCTCCTGTGTGCAGGTGATTCTTTTGCCTCAGCCTCACCAGTAGCTTGAAATACAGGGGGCTACCTCAGTGGTCAGCTATTTTTTTTTTTTTGTGGCAGATTGGCTCAGATCATTTTCAAATGCACCACCCTAATTGTGAGCCACCAGATCAGAGATCAAAGATGGGATACATTTCAAACTAGGTTTTGTTGACCGCGTGATTCTTCATGTCTCTCATCTTGGTAATTATGGACGACCAGTCAGTTGGATTGTCTGAGCTTCTGAATTGAAGACAAGGTTCAGCAGTAGTGATGATGATGGAAAAGTGTCGCTCAAGCCAGGTCAGCCAAGCAGGGCCTGGGGAGGGTCCTGCCACATCCTCTTGCTGACAGCATCCCGCAAAGAAACAGGCAGGCTGGAGCAAGCAGGGGAGCTTTCTTCCCCCAGAGGCTTCAGTAGAGGTGTGCTAGAGGACCTGCCAATCAAGCAAAAACACGGGTGCCCATCTCTGATTTGTCCATTTTCAATCCTGCTCCTGATTGGTCCATTTTATAGACCAATCACAGCTAAGCTATTACCCCTATATAAGGCCCTGAGCAGAGAGCTGGGGGGAAGATCATCGCAGACCTTAGAGGAAGATAGAGCAGAAGAAAAAGACTTTGGCAGACCATTGCAGACCATCCAGGAAGAAGAAGTGAGAGCTGTGGCACTTCTAGTGCTAATCCTGCTCTACAAAGAGGCTTGGCTCTTTGTAGAGGTTGTAAAACTTCTACTGCTGATCCTGCTCTACAAAGAGGCTTTGTCCTTTGCTGATCTTGCCCTGCAAAGAGGCTTGGTCCTTTGTAAGAGCTGGTGCTGTAGCACTTCTGCTGCTGATCCTGCCCTACAAAGAGGATTGGTCCTTTGTAAGAGCTGTAGCACTTCTGCTGCTGGTCCTGCCCTGCAAAGAGGGTTGGTCCTTTGTAAGAGCTGTAGCACATCTATCCTGCTCTATAAAGAGGCTTGGCTCTTAGTAAGAGTTGTTTTCATAAGAGTTGTAACACTTGCATCCTGCCCTGCAAGGAGGTTTGATTCTTTGAGATGTAAATAAATCTTCACTGTTTTATGGTTCTATTGTCCATCAATTCATTCATTGAATCATTAAGACCAAGAGCCTGGAAATCCAGTGTTAGAAATCCAGTATCAGTGAGATACCCATCTCTGAAGAATAAAAAATGATAGGATGTTATTTAGGCTCCTTATATGCCAGCTGAGGGAATAGGTTTGCTTGAGGTGAACACTTGATTTTGGCTGTGAGTTATGATACCAGGGTACACTACCAAATACAACAACAACAAAAGTCTCTGTCTCAATAAATAAATGGGGAAAACCATTTGTATTGGAGTTACTCCTTATTTTTACTATTTTTTTTTTTTAAATAGAGACAGAGACATACTTTATTTATTACTGTCTGTAAAGGTCTGTGGCATCTACAGATCACAGCAACCTCCAACTCCAGACATTTGGTTATTTTCTTCTCTGAGACCCCCAAATAGTTGGGAATACATGGGCATGCTGCAATGCCTGGCTATTTTTACTTTTGACCAAGGATGTAGTGTTGAAAATGTTACCCTAGATTAGAGGTCAAATGGAGAAATTATTCTCTCATAAGGATTTTTTTTCCCCTAAAACCCCTATCAGTCAAGGCTTCAGATGTTACACAACTCTGATCCTTTGGTATCTTAGATTCTAGAAGTAACTCTATATTGCCCACATAGTGAATTCTTGACTCAAGTCAGGTTTTTTAATGCTAAAATATCCATGTTCTACACTCCATCCCTTCTGTTGTACTTTTCAATCTGGGCTAGTATTCCCTTGCCCCAATCAGTCCAAGACCATGGACCAGACATCTCTGGATTACTCCTACCCATCATATCAATGCTCAGTCTCCTAAGTAACCAACTGCAAATAAACTTGTCCTGAGTCATTGTTTCCTCCTCTAATCATAGACATAACAAATTGCTTTCATTATATAGTCCTGTATTCCTCCTAATTGAGGTTTCCTCATAATTGTGCTCTTGAACACTGTAACTAGCAAAATTTCTTTTCTTTCTTTCTTACTTTCTTTCATTCTTATTTCTTATCATCCTTTCATGATTTCTTTTTTAATGATAGCTGTGTACATTAATGTAATCATGCAATTTAAATATTTTTATCAAACTGCTTAACATAGCCTTTATGTCATTTTCTTAGTTATTGTGTTGAGATGTTTATATTCTACTTTTATATATATTCACTTGTACCCTTGTAGGATAAATCATAGAAGAGATCACTCCAGTCAGCCTTCCTCCACGTATCCACACTCCCCTCCTCCTCCCTCTCCCCATATTCTTAGGCTATAATTAGGTTATAGATTTAAAACTATAAATTAGTTCATAATAGGGCTGTACACATTGTATACTTTTTCTTCCATCCTTGTGATACTTTGCTAAGAATATCATTTCAAATGAGACTGATTTTCACTCTGTTCTCCAGGCTAGATTGTCCATGACCTCAGCCTTACACACAATGACATCCAACACTTCGGTTGAAGTGATACTTCAAGTGATCCTCCTGCCTCACTTGGAACTATAGGTAAGGGACAAAACACTTGACTACCATGTCTATTTGAGTAGAAACTCTGTGTGATCAGGGCTGAGTTTGTCTTTCAGTAGGCCATCTTTCTCTCTAGCATGGGAGTTCAGGGAATCTGCCTAATTGTGCTTCTCAGAGCATCAAAATACTGTACTCATTCATGCATTCTCAAATAAATGTTCCAATTAGTTGTGCCAGTCTTTTTAAAAATCTTTATTCGTGCTTACATTATTGTTTTGATCTAAATTTTCTGACACGTTTTGAAACTTTTTTCTTTTTCTTTTTAATGACAGCTATGTACATTAATTCAGTTATAAGGTACAGTGTGGTGTTTTCACATAAAATTTAAAATATTTTTATCAAACTGGTTAGCATAGTCTTTATGTTATTTTCTTAGTTATGGTGTTAAGACATTTATATTCTACATTTAGAAACATTCACTTGTAGCTTTGTAAGATAAACCATAGAGGTAATCCCTCCAATCACCCTGCCTCCACTGATCCACCCCCTCTCCTCCCCTCCCCTTCCCCATATTCTTAGCATATAATTAGGTTATAGCTTTCATATTAAAGCTATAAATTAGTTTCATAATAGGGCTGTGTACATTGTATACTTTTTCATCCATTCTTGTGATACTTTGTTAAGAAGAACATTTTCCAGCTCCACCCATGTAAGCATGAAGGACATAAAGTCTCCATCTTTCTTTATGGCTGCATAGTATTCCTTGCCTTACATGTACCACAGTTTATTGATCAATTCATAGATCGATGGGCACTTAGGCTTTTTCCATCCCCTGGCAATTATCAATTGGGCTGAAATAACCATTCCGACACTAATATTTTTGTTGTAATGTGGTTTTTAATCTCCTGGATATATACCTAATAAATGAATTGTAGTATCAAATGGCAGGTTTATTTTTAGTCCTCTAAGTGTTCTCCAGATGTCTTTACAAAATGAACCTATTACTTTGCATTCCCACCAGCAGTGTAGAATTGTTCCCTTTGCTCCACATCCATGCCAGCATCTCTGGTTTTGTGAAATGAGCTAATCTTACTGGAGTTAGGTGATACATCAAAATAGTTTTAATTTTCATTTTTCTGATGATTAAGGATTGTAAGCATTTTTTCATATATCTGAAGGCAATGTGCCTATCTTTTTAAAAAATAATTTTCTCTTCAATTCCCTTGACCACCCTGATATGGGATCACTTGTTCTCTTCTTGCTAAAATGTTTGTGTTCTCCATGGTTTCTGGTTATTAAGCTTTTGTCAGACACATTACCTACAAATATCTTCTCCCATTCTGAGGACTCTCTGATTGCTTTACTTTCTGTGTTCTTGGATGTGGAGAAGATTTTTAGTTTGATCAGGTTCCAATAGTGTATTTTTTATGTTCCTTCAATTCACCAGGGAGTCCTCCTCATAAAATTTTCACCAGGCCAATTTCTTCAAGCGTTTTCTCTAAGTTTCTTGTAGCATTTTTATGGTTCCAGGTCTTAAGTTTAATTCATCAATCCAATGAGAATCTATCTTAGTTAGTGGTGAAAGGTATGGGTTCAGTTTCAGTCTTTTATAGATTACTAACTGGTTTCCCCAGCACCACTTGCTAAACAGGGAATCTTTTCCCGACTCAATGTTTTTATTTGGCTTGGCAAAAATCAGGTACGTGTAAGTAGCTGGATTCATCTGTTGTTTTAATTTTGTTCCATATATCTACCTCTTTGTTTTTGTGCCAGTACCATGTTGTTTTAATGACTATGCATTTATAGTATAATCTGAGGTCTGGTAGTGCAATTCCTCCTGCTTTGTTTTTATCCCTGAGTAACATCTTTGCTATTCGAGGTTTTTTCTGATTCTATATAAAATGAAGTATTATTTTTTCAAGATCTTTAAAATATAACAGTGGAGCTTTAATAGGAATTGCATTAAAATTATATATTACTTTGGATAATATGGACATTTTAACAATGTTAATTCTTCCCAGCCATGAGCATGATATGTTTTTCCATTTGTTAACATTTTCAGATATTTCTTTTCTTAGAGTTTCATAGTTCTCTTTATAAAGATCTTTCACATCCTTTGTTAGGTAACTCCCAAATATTTCATCTTCCTTGGTGCTACTGTGAATGAAATAGAGTACTTGATTGTTTTTTCAGCTAGTCTGCTGTTGATATATATAAAGGCTATAGATTTATCAGTGTCAATTCTGTAACCTGAGATGGTGCTGTATTTATTGATCACTTCTAGGAGTTTTGTAGTCGAATCCCTGTTTTTTTCCAGATACATAATCATATCATTTGCAAAAAGTGAAAGTTTAATCTCTTCTGACCCTATATGGATGCCCTTAATATTTCTTTTCTTCCCTAACTGTGATAGCTAAAAGCTCCATTATAATGTGAAAGAGCAATGGAGAGAATGGGCTACCTTGCCTGTTCCTGATCTAAGTGGAAATGATTTCAACTTATCTCCATTCAATACAATATTGGCTGTGAGTTTGCTGTAGATGACCTCTATTCATTTAATAAATGTTCCTTCTATACCAATTTTCTTAAGTGTTGTGAACATGAAAGGATGGTTATTATGAAAACCTTTTTCTACATCAATTGAAAGAATCATCTGGTCTTTGTTTTTTAATTTGTTTATGTGATAAATTATATTTATACATTTACATGTGTTGAACCATCCTTCAGATCCTGGAATAAATCTCACTTGTTTGTGCGGTATAATTTGTGTGATGTAATGCTGGATTCCATTGGTTAGGATCTTGTTGATCATTTTCACCTCAATATTCATTAGTGATGATAGTGTATAACTTTCTTTTCTTTGTGGGTCTTTTCATTTTGGGGGTATGAATGTGATGTTTGCTTCATAGAATGTGTTGGGTAGTATTCCGTCTTTTTCTATATTTTGGAAAAGGCTGTGTAATATAGGTACTAGTTCCTCTTTAAAGGTTTGGTAGAATTCTGATGTGAATACATCTGGTCCCAGGCATTTATTTTTAGTAAGATTTGTATAATTGATGCTATTTCAGAACTTGATATAGGTCTGTTCAACATTTCCACTTTATTCTGGCTAAGTCTTTGGATGTGGTGTGCTTCCAAGTATTGGTCAATTTCCTTCAGATTTTCATATTCCTAGGAATAAAGTTTCTTGTAATATTCATTAAGGATTTTTTGGATTTCTCAGGTGTTGGTTGTTATTTCATCTTTACTATTTATTATGGAGGAAATTAGACATTTTATTCTTTTTTCTTGTTTAGGTTGGCGAAAGGTTTATCTATTTTATTGACCTTTTCCAAAAAAACCAAGTTTTTGATTCATTGATGTATTGTAAAATTCTTTGGTTTTCCATTTCATTTAATTTTGCTCTAATTTTGGTTATTTCTTTTCTTCTGCTAGATTTGGGATTTAACTGTTAGTCCTTTTCCAGTTGCTTCAGCTGTCCCAGTAAGTTTTTAACTTCCTCTGTTTCCAGTTCTTTTGAGGAAGGCTTGCAATGCTATAAATTTCCCTCTTAGTACTGTCCTTATGGTATCCCTGAGGTTCTGATAACTAGTGTCTTCTTTATCATTTTGTTCACAAATTTGGTAGTATCCTTCATATCATCTCAGACCCATCTGTCATTCAGCATATGTTTATGTAGCTTCCATGTTTTTGTATGAGACTTCAAATGAAATTTCTGTTGTAACTAAGTACAATTTTTATTCCATTATTATCCAAGAAGATGCATGGAATAATTTCTATTATTTGAAATTTACTGAGTTTAGACTTATGTCCTAAGATGTGGTCAATTTTGGAGTATGTTCTATGGACTGATGAGAAAAATGTTTATTGAGTTTTGTTAGGATGAAACATTCTGTAGATGTCTGTTAGGTCCAAAACTTGAATACTTAAATTTTAATCTAAAATTTCTTTTTCTTTTCTTTTTTTTTTTTTTTGAGACAGAGTCTTAAGCTGTCCCCGTGGGTAGAGTGCTGTGGCATTACAGCTCACAGCAACCTCCAACTCCTGGGCTCAATAGAGTCTCTTGCCTCCACCTTCCAAGTAGCTGGGACCGCAGGCACCCGCCAGAATGCCCGGTTATTTTTTGTTTGAAGCCGTCATTGTTGTTTGGTGGGTCCGGGCTGGGGATTCGAATCTGCCACCTTAGGTGTACGTGACTTGTGCCTTAGCTGGTTGAGCTATAGGTGCTGAGCCTAATCTAAAATTTCTTTGCTAAACTTCTTATTCGAGGATCTATGCAACACTGCCAATGGAGTTTGTTTGTTACAAAACATAATTGAGGAAGTGTGAATTGAAATTCAACAATAGAACCCCAATATTGTTATCAGTTTGAACCCCAAAACAAACTGGGACAACAACTACACATGCTTAGCTTCAATAAGATTAAAGTTAAGGATGGTAACACAGGGCAACACCCATTGTGATGTCATCTTTGGTGACCATGTATTGACTTCATCCTGGATTGTCTTGGGATCCAGGCTTCAGATCAAAGATACTGGAATTTTCTGTTCACTTCCACTGGCGTCCTGCAAGTGTTTGATCTATGAAATTTCTTACTCATCCATCTACAGAGAGAGAAGTGATCTCCTATTTCTGCCTAATTGATTACATTAACAGCTGAGATTCCAGTCATGGGACAGACACAACAGTTCAGAATTTCAAAAGCAGTAAGGCTCACTCTTCAGTCCAGTTCGCATATCTTCATAGAGACACCTAACTGGTATGATCTTTGTTTTTTAATTTATTTGTCTTTTCTGAGAGAATTTCAGTTTGTTACTCTGGGTAGAGTGCTGTGTCATCACAGCTCAAAGAATCCTCCATCACTTTCACACAGGTGTTTCTTTGGCATCAGCCTCCACATTAACTTGAATTACAGGCACCTGCTTCAGTGGTCCACTACTTTTTGTTGAAATATGGGTAAGACCATTTTCAAACTCACCACCTTCATGTTGAGACACCATTTCAGACATCGAAGATGGGATATTTTTCAAACTAGGTTCATTGGCCAGAGGTTGTTATTCATGCCTCTACTCTTGGAAATTTGGGGTGCCCTATCAGGTGGATTCTCTTCCCTTTGAATTTGGGACCAGCCACAGTACTAATGAGATACCCATCTTTGATGAATATGTAGAAAATCATTTGTATTGAAGTTAATCTAAATTTTTACTATTTCCTTTTTATAGAGATAAAGACTTACTTTATTTATCACACTCAGTAAAATTTTGTGCAATCTACAGATCACTGCAATGTCCAACTCCTAGGCCTAGGTAATTTTCTTCTCTCAGTTTCCCTAGTAGATGGTACTACAGGTGTATGCTACATGGACTGGCTATTATTTTTTTTTCATTTGAACACAGATGTAGTGTTAAAGATTTCCCAATAGATTACATGTCAACTGGAGAAATTATTCTCTCCTAGGGAAATTGTTTTCCTACAACCCCTATTAGGCATGACTTCAGATTTTAAAGAACTCTGATCCTTTGATATCTTAGATTCTTATAGTCACTTTAAATTCACTGCCCACATTGTGAATTCTTTACTTTATCAGGTTTTATTATGCACTGTAAAATATCTACATTTTCCACTCCACTGTTTCTGTTGCACTTGGTAATCTGGCAAATATTTCCTTTCCTCAATCGGTCCAAGAACAAGGGCCAGACAAATCAGGAAGACCCCTAACCATTAGATCCACTGTCAGTCTCCTAAGAAAGCAACTGCAATTGAATTTGTCCTGACACATTGTTCCCTTCTCCTCCTGGTAAGAAAATAAATCTCCTCCTTTATGTAGTCATGTATTTGATCTGCCTACTGAATTTTCACATAATTTTACTCTTCAAAACTGTACCTAACAAATTTCTATCTTTCCTTTCTTTTTTGCTTCCTTCCTTTCTTTCTTTTTTTCTTTCCTTCTTTCTTTTTTCATTATCTTTCATGAAACTGACTTTTATTCTGTTCCCTAGGCTAGATTATCAATGACGGCATCATTGTACACAATGACGTCTAACTCTTTCATTGAAGTGATCCTCCTACCTCAGTCTCTGGAGTAGGTAGAACTATAGGTAAGGGATACATTGGACTACCCTTTCTATTTGAGTAGTAGCCTGCTGGGAGATCATGTTTGAAGTGGTCCATCTGTTTCTCAGCCTTCTCTTTAACATGAAAGCTCAGAGGATCTTTCCCATTTGGCTTCCTTGAGCATTGAAATATTGTAGTCATGCATTGGATAATTCATTGCCTCTATTTAAGAAATGAACTTATCGGGGACTTTGAGGATTGTCCAATCCTCAGGCCTCTGTGGCATATAGGGATTATGTCAGTACTGTTTTACTTATCTGATGTGGGAGATCACCACAACTGTGCAGGGATCTTTTTAATCCTTATCAGGTTTCATTAGATATTGTGTATTATACATGTGATCCAACATAGCTGATCAATGTGCATTGTGGCCAAGAAGCCACAGTTTAGGCACACCTAGCACAGAATTCAGGATTGATGGAAAATTAAAGAAAGACTGGGCTCAGCACCTATAGCTCAACCGGCTAAGGCGCCAGCCACGTACACCTAAGGTGGCGGGTTCGTATCCCCAGCCCGGACCCGCCAAACAACAATGACGGCTGCAACCAAAAAATAGCCGGGCGTTGTGGCGGGCGCCTG
>CAUYTI010086041.1:0-12670 GCA_963575145.1 Galago senegalensis | reverse complement strand
CTTGAAGAGAAACTTCTCTGAAGAAGACAGGCACACGGCCTACAGACACATGAAAAAATGCTCATCATCCTTAATCATCAGAGAAACGCAAACCAAAACCACTTTGAGATATCATTTAACTCCAGTAAGATTAGCCCACATCACAAAATCCCCAAACCGGAGATGTTGGTGTGGATGTGGAGAAAAGGGAACACTTCTGCGCTGCTGGTGGGAATGCAACCTAATACATTCCTTTTGTAAAGATGTTTGGAGATCACTTAGGGGTCTAAAAATAGACCTGCCATTCTATCCTTCAGTTCCTCTACTGGGTATATATCTATAAGACCAAAAATCACTTCATAACAAAGATATTTGCATCAGAATGTTTATTGCAGCCCAATTCATACTTGCTAAGTCATGGAAGAAGCCCATGTGCTCATGGACCCAGGAATGGATTAATAAATTGTGGTATTTGTACACTATGGAATATTATGCAGCCTTTAAAAAGATGGAGACTTTACCTCTTTTATGTTTACAGGGGTAGAGCTGGAACATTCTTCTCAGTAAAGTATCTCAAGAATGGTAGAAAAAGTATCCGATGTACTCAGCCCTACTATGAAACCAATTTATAAGACACTGACACTTCCATATGAATGCTATAACCCAACTGCAGACCAAGATGAAGGGGAAAGAGGAGGGGGAGGGGAGGGAAGGGGAGACAATGGGTGGAGGGAGGGTAATTGGTGGGACCACACCTATGGTGCATTTTACAAGGGTACGTGTTACATCTACTAAGTGTAGAATATAAATATCTTAACACAATAACTAAGAAAATAAGGTGAAGGCTGTGTTAACCAGTTTGATGAAAGTATTTCAAATTATATATAAAACCAGCACATTGTACTCCATAATTGCATTAATGTACACAGCTATGATTTAATAAAAAAATTAAATTAATGTGTAGGGTCCCTAATTCAGCCCATTACAAACATGGATTCTTAGAAATAAAATTTCTCAATCTTAATAATGACCTTCTACAAAATCAGTTTCAATTGAGGCCTAGATATTTAACAGCCATCTTCTGCCAGCATGTGGATGTTGTCAATACACAAAATAGCACCAAGAAATTGTAGACCAATGGAGTTGGAATTGAATCATTATTGGTAATCCCTAATCAGTGAACATTTTAATTATATCCTCTATTATTTGGGACAATTTAAGTTAGACTTTTATGCTTACATCCAAAAGTATAATTTTTCAGTCCATTGTATTCAACAATAAGAAGGATAAGTCTTTGCATATAATTGTGGAGTTTTTGTAAGAATGTAAAACTTCAAAACAAAGTAAATATATTATAAATATGAAATATAAACATGTATGAAAAATAGAGAATATTAAATGGCACAATTTGCTGGATTAGATATTTTAAAACTTTTGAAAAGGTCATTAACATGCTAAAAAAAGACATATACCTATATAAAAAAGCAAAATTGTCTCAGTACTAAGATTATTGTGCCAAATCTGTGAGATTTCAGGAAATTAAATAAAATTAATGAGAGGCTCATAAAACTATGTTACCTACCCTCTTACTATACAGCTTTTACCAATATCAAAATACTCTCTACTGAGAAATATTTTCATGAGCTATTTGTTGGAACAACCTACGTGAAACAATTTTTCTTTCACCAGTTCATCTATTTTCTTGGTGATCATAAATCTTCTTAATCATGAGAACATTCTGGAACCTTCAGAGCATGGTCTCCAAACACCTCCTCATAAGGAACTTCAGTCTTAGGGACGTACTCTGGGAGTGCAACAGTTGGTCATCAGCAGTTGCAATCTCAGTGCCAAAATAAATTTCTCTCTCCTTTCCATATTGGAATGATCTGAAGAATGTAACATACCTATCAAATCCTTTAAAATTGTAGAAGGGATTCCACAGCAGGGACGTTCAGGAATTGTACAGTCTTACTTTGGTGATGTTCCCTTAGAGATTTTTAATTTATTTTTGTTTGTTTAGTTTCTTTCCTAATCACTTTTTCACTGATCTTATTGTTTAAAAATTCTACATTTGATTTACTAAAGTATAATTAATTAATTGTAATATGTAATGAGCCAAATAAAGTAGAAAAAACCTTTGAATAGTTTTTCTGAAGGTAAAGATAATCAATACTTGTGTTTCTAATTAACATACCTACATCCGATACCCATTCCTTTTTCTTTTTGTTGATCTACCTAGAATTTGGCATGTTGGACCAAATTTCCTTTTTGAATATATGAATCCTCATTCATTTTCTCTCCTTCTGTCTCTCTCTCCTTCTCTACTTTGCACAAAAATTATTTTATTTGAACTATTTCAAAGACTTATCCTTATGTATTCAACTGGCTCTAAAATTCATGGTGATGATAGTACTTTTTCTGAGTTCTAATATTTGGTCATAAAAGTGGGCCCCTGACCCACTGAACCCAGAGATCTGTCTCTCTCCGCACGTGAAGAAGTGGCAGGAAGGTGGCTATCTGCCAGTCAGAAAGGGAGCCCTCATCAGAAACTGAATCAGCCAGAATCTCCACTACAAATTCGTGGTCTCCCAATCTGTGAGAAAATTAATTTCTATTGCTTAAGCCACTCAGTCTATGATATTTTATTATGCCAGCCTGAGCAGACTGAGCAGACTATAATAGTTTAATCTATGAAAGTCAGTAAGATCAGAGAATATGTGTAAACAACAAATAAACAGCCAAGTTTTTTGAAGAAGAAAAACAACATAGAAGGCCCTGCCACGTATCAAACTTACATACTGCACAGAGGGAGTCTCAATAGGGAAGAGATAATCTGTCAGAAAGAGGATGACAAGGGTACAGAGAATTTTCCAGAAACTAACTGTGCCTCTGGGTCACTTAATGTGAGTTTCAAAAGGGTTGAAAACACCAAAACAAGCAAAATACAAACCCAACGAGAATTTTGAGTCCAGTTCCATTTGCAACACTTTAGATTATAACGGTATTAACAAAATTAGAAAAATGTTTTCAGCATTAGAGTTTACATTCATCTCACTGGGTTTCTGCCTGGATTCCCTTTTATTGAACTAAATATCCCTCTATTGATTCAGTACATAAATCTTTGTAAGACTTTTGACAATTGCGTTCTCTCTAGAAGTCTTTAGCCAAGTGTCGCATATTTTATTTCTTTCCTCTCACTATATAAATCAATCCCTCTAGACTCTTAATTGTGTTTGCTGTTCTTTTTTGAACTCCTTCCAGTTCCTCTGCGTTCTTAAACATAGCAAAAGAGAGAAATAACATGATCTCCAAGTGAATTCCAGTTCAGGTATACTTTCTTGCTTGGTGATGTGAAGTGGTCACCAAGATGATTTTTAGTTCTATCCCCTGAATTGTCACAGAATTTCAGTATCATATAACTTTTTGTCTCAAGTGGTTTGATTTGAGTGCTTTCCAACACTTTCCCTTCCATCAACTATCTGTTTCTGATTATTTGTCTACAGAGATTCTCCCTCACATTATTTTAAGTTGAATTTCATTTTCTTATTTTTTTTTACCACAATGTTTCAGACTTCTCTAGGCCCTTCCCCCTAATTTTCCATCTTTTGGGGTGTTCAGTGTGCCTGCATTGAGACACTTCTGCACATTTTGTTAAAGCACCATTAGTTCCAGATATCCTATGAAGATATTTAAATAAAACTGAACACAAAGCAGATTATCACATGCAAGGTCATTCTCAGTCAGCACCCTCTTTTCAGGGTCTGTGGTGTGTCAGCATCCAATTGCTCAATAATTTCAAGTCATTCTAAAACACCCTACTAGCAAATATAAGACTATCAAGTTTGTACCCTCTTCCTTTCTAATTGTTAATGTATTCCTTTACCCCCTAGTATTTCTTTATCTCTGTAAACCTGTGGCTTATCCACAGAAGAAAGTTTGAGTATGACGGCTTGTTAATGAATATCACTAGGCCGTCAATTACATTTCTGAATATTAAACTACATTCCACTAAAGCCTGTGTAGATTTAGGCCATCCTAAAGTAGAAAACATTCCATCGAGAGGCAAGTTTATCAGTGAGAAATGTCAAAGTGTCTGTATCAATGATATCTCCATGATCCAAGCTCTTATCTTGTAAATTAGTCTACAGGCACTAGATTTTTTTTTTTTCCACAGAAACCTTTCTTTTTTCTTCAGAATGTTTACTGGTAACAGGACATGATTGCTATCTTGGCACAATCCCTGACCTGCATGCATGTGTACACCCCAAGCTTGTTTTCTCCTTAGGGTTCTCACTGCTTCTTATTGTGAGGTGAAGGAGACAAGAGATGTTACAGCTGTTCATACAAGCCTCAGCCCCAGATCCCAGGTCCCAAACTCAGCCTGTCCTTGACCAAACCCTCCCATCTCTGTCCCTGGCTCTGTTCCAAATCATCATTCCATCCCTGACCCATTGTATAAGGGCCTTTGCCTTGAGAAAATGTAAAACCACTTAAAATACCAAGGATGTTCACATTCTTATGTCTTTGCAAAAATAGTCCTAAGAAAACTGTAAATAATTTAAGTGAGTTTGAAGAATATATGTGGAGTAACAAACAGACATCATTATAAACATTTTCTTATTTAGTTTATAAAAGAACAGTGATCCCCCGTGTCTCACAAAGCTGCTTAGATGAAGCAGTTCTCCACTGTTTGCAAATGAAATTTATAGTGGGTTACATAAATGCTTAGAAATTCACTGTTGGTGATTAATAAGCAAAATTTGATGGAGATCAGAATTTAAATGTAAGAGAAGAAAAGGCATTATGGAGGCTAAAAAAGGTGATGAGGTAGTGAAAACTTCAAAAGGTGACCAAAAAATATGGAAGTCTAACTATCCTTTAAAAACCAGAAGGATATTTCACAATCTTCAGGTAGTGGAGGCAGGAGAATCCTTGGAGCCCAGGAGCTAAAGGCTGTAATGACCTGTGATTGCACCGTGGCAGCTAGCCTGAGGAACGGAGCAAAGGAACTTTTATCTAAAACAATAAATAAAAAAATATTTTTAAGTAATAAA
Source organism: Galago senegalensis (assembly GCA_963575145.1). Lineage (NCBI taxonomy): Eukaryota > Metazoa > Chordata > Mammalia > Primates > Galagidae > Galago > Galago senegalensis. The sequence continues at coordinate 7,637 of CAUYTI010086041.1, read as the reverse complement.
GAAATAAAGTTTACCCCCACATAGCTGGTTATTTCTACCACAAAAGTGCTGTCATGTGGGTATATAAGCAAACTCACAAATCCGTGCACCTGCCCGTCCCCGCACGATTGCAGCCACTAGGACACCTTGCAGACATGCATTACTGGTCAGACTGTATTTGCATACTCAGCTGACTGCACTCTTGATATAAGTGGATGTTTTGAGAGTAATGTTTTTAGAATAAGCACTTGACATTCTCCACCCTCTCAGAGAGAACATCAAAGGGCACCTTCAAGAAGATGAGAGGAGTTTTGACTCACTCTTTGTACGCCCTTACCTCTGTGAGGCAAAGGCAACTTTTGCCAAAAACACAGGCAGGTGCTTTTGATCTGAGAGCAAACAGGATAGAACTGCTTCATCATTTGTCAAAAATGTTGTGTGTTTAAATAAATTTCTAAATTTCATTCAGAGTTAAGTCTCAGTACCCGGGATACATGGAAAGAAAAGAGAATGGGTAGAAACCCCCACAGCACCTTTGCACATGTAGTGAATTGATAGAAAGCATTAGACGAAGTGCTGGTGGGAGCAGGCAGTTGTCTAAGCTGTGTGGGGTCTGGCTCTGTCCTCCAGGCTGGCCCTGCATGAAGAAACATGGGGGTCTGAGTTGGAGGACCCACCCCTCGTACCTGCTGATCTGTTCTTAGTCCAGCCACCTTTCACAGAGGAAGGAATGCTGGGCACGAAAAGAGCTACCCTATGATGTCATTTTGACCCAAAATTCAAAAAACGTTTCAGAAAACATTTGAAGTTTTTCTTTTAAAAAGATGCAAGGCCACATTTGTTTTAAAATACAAGAGCAAAGTATCATAATTAGAAAACAGTGCAGAACAAAGACTGGATGACCCAAATAAAAAGCAACCAACAAGCTGGGTGTGATGGCTCATGCCTGTAATCCCAGCCCTCTGGGGAGGCCAAGGCAGTTGGATTGCTTGAGTTCGGGAGTTCAAGACCAGCCTGAGCAAGAGCAAGACCCCATCACTACTAAAAACAGAAAAACTAGCTGGGTGTGGTGGCGGATGGCTGTAGTCCCAGCTACTCAGGAGGCCGAGGCAACATTTGCACTTATGATCTTATTTGTAAATCGGTATTATTAATGGGAAATTTTAAAAGAGGAGGTGAATGAAGACAAATAGGAGTTCCCTCATTCCAGCATTGCCCCCTTTCTTGGCAACACTTGCATGTGAATTTGAATACCAGAAAAATGACCCTGACAATCTTCCTTTTGTAGTTTCTGGAAGTTATGTTATATTAATTGATTGATTTTAAAAATAAAAAGAAACAATCGCTTTAAGATCAATAGTCGCCGCTGTTCCATTGGGACAATTGTGTTTATAGTGCTAGTTGCAGTTAGCACTGTCACTATACAGTAGCCCCAGATATGTGTTTTTCTAGTTTCCTATAGACAAAAAACGCACTCCACTGTACTTAAATTCCTGAAAAAGAAAGTTTCACATTTCAGTGTTCTGAATACAAGACCACTCTCTCCTGTCTGATGCTACTTCTTATTACTTAAATCTAGGAAAATATATGAAATTAACTTAATAAACATTAAATTACATTTGAACCTTATACAATAATAACATTTGTTTATCATACTTCCAATGAAATTGTTTGAAAAATGAGAACTGAGCATAAGCCTATATAATTTCTTCTTGAGATTCAGAATTAGATTTGAAATGATGTCTCCAAGACCCAAAATCTAAATACAAAGCTTGCTTTTTATTAAGGAGAAATAACTGTCTTATCCATCAATGTCTCCAAAATTGGTATTAAAAAAATTAACTGTACTAATAAATAACTAGACATTTTAGATATTCTGTATTCAGAGCTAGACTATGTGGGCAAAATCTAGAACCCAATCCTTAATGCTCCAGAAAGATTTCAAGCATTACCTTAGTAAAACAATACTGTTTGTATTAGTAACTTCCACTAATATTTCTCTAACTGTGTTTTAATTTTCTTACGACTTTCTGCCTTTTGGCAATCTCTGGCCCTCCTGTAGCACTGTGAGCATACTTATGGAAGATCCCAAGAAATAAAGACAATGTGACAATAATACAAAGCCCAAGTTGGAGAGGCTATCGGAAGGGTGGCTGGAGTTATGTGGGAGATGGTACCATAGCTACTTTTTTAGGTTCTGACAAAAATGCAATTAACTCTTGTCGCTAAAGTCTTCCCATCCCTCGTGTTAATGGGCTATTTCTGTGGCAGCCTGCCCTCTGGAGAGTGTTAAGCACACCTCTGAAATAAACAGCCCCCAAACTTCTTTATGCCACTGATGGCACTAAAACTTAGAGCAGCAACCAGACCTCACTTTACAGCTTGACAAAGAAGTAAAAGAAACAACTCTGATATTTCATGGGCTTTCTAGGGGTTTCTAATACACTTTACTTGCAAGCTCTGCTCTTTTTAGGCACTTTTGAAATGTCTTTCCAAACTTTTAAGTCCATCTTTCTGAGATTAAAAAAGGTAGAATCTTTAAGGGAAGCTTCTAACACTAAGTCTGCTTTTTGTATAAAAAAGTACAATTACTGCTTTCATGTGGAAAAGAAGGGACCCACTGATAACCAGTTTTCAAAATAACCTCAGCTAGATCATTTCACAGTGAGTTAGAGCAAGTGTCCGAAGCAGCTCAGGTTTCAGAGTAGTTTTTCCTTTTTTGCTTTCAGGAGGCTGAACTTCATTCAGAGGGCAGCGGAATCATTTCTGTATTTCCAGTCTCATGTGTGGAGACTTTGTCTTCAGTGTTAACATCCACAGACATCAGCTCTGGCACAGTCAAGGAAAAATCCAGGGCAGCCTTCTGCTCACAGCTGTGAACAAAAGAGTTTGGAATAAAGGTGTCTGGGTACCCATTCCCCCAAAGCATTGTTTTTCCAGGTTTTTCTTATGTAAATACAACGGAGAAACTTCAAAACTCTGAATCTCAATTGATTGTGCTTTCATCACCTCTTCAGACCTCTAAGTTTACTGTTCAGACATTCTCATCTCATCTTACTTTTTCCATCTTCATTAATCAAGTCTTGTTTTGTGAATCGTTATGGAGATAACCTTTTTCATTTCTGAGCATTCTTTGGAATTTCTGTATCATTGAACACATGTTCTTCCGATTCAATCTCTGGGCTTTAAAAATTTTGCTTTGTTTTGAAGATTTTTATGCATCAACTCATCAAGAACTGAATCAAGACTATAAGATTTTTTTCAAGCAATCATTCAAATTACTTTTCATAACTTAATATTTGCACAATGTAAACTGATATTGCCTCATAGACATAATTACATGCATTTCTGATGGTGACTGTTCTGTCGGTTCAAACGTTGGCCTTCCTGCCACTCTTTTCATATTCTTTGACTTAATCTTTGGTTGTGAAAGTGACAGAGCATTATTAGCCACAAATAATTTTAAATGGTATATAAAATCGGTAGGAGCTTCTAAGAGTTATATCCCCCCAAATAAGAGTTTGTTGTTTGCTTTCATATTCAAAAATTTAAATGTCACCAAATCATTTGATTTGATTTTTTAAAGACATTTCCAGAACTTGTAGTCTTTTTCCCTCCACAGTAAGTCTATAGTATTGATTCTGTCATAATCTATCAGAAGAAAATTCACAAAAATCCATAAGCTATCACCAGAAGACAGGAAATACTTTTATAAAGCTCACGATTATTTTTATTTTCTCTAGGAAAGAGGTATCTTTGATGTGCATTTTCTGTACAAATAATTATGTATAAATTTGTGTATCAAAACTGTAAGTATTCAGCAAGAATCTTACAATGTTGGAGAGGGTGAAGAAAAACATAAAATACATAAAGCAACATTTAAATTTAATTGATTCATTTTTCTCAAAATACACCAATAGTCATTAAGAATTGCCTAAACTGGAAGTGTTTGCATTGTGTTGTGGTTACACAGAGATACACACATATAAAAATTCATTGAACTTCATTTAAGATTTATGCATTTTAATAAGATTTATGTAATAACTCAAGGAGGGAAAAATGTTGAAAAAAATTTACCCAGCAATGCAACATGTAGGAAAAAATACATACTCAACAAACTACAAATATGCAAAACTAATTTATGTAAAAATGATTGTTTTATGTATAATGACAAACTATTAGAAGTATCAAACATGATCATAATGAAATTAATTACTTTTTGTTTATCCATACAATCAAATACTAGGCAGCTATAAAATTATCTATTTTTAGAGAAGAATATTTAATGATACTTAAACATTTTCACAGTATTTTAATCATTAAAGCAAATTACAAAAATATACATTCAAAATTATCCGACTTTTATAATAAAATTTATAAGTATATTATTAGAAAGAAACAAACACATTTCCTAGAAGGAACTAAAATAATTGGGAGACCATTAGATTGGCTCAAGTGCCTTTGGTTCCTATGTAAGTAATCAAACTAAACCCAGTTCAATGTAAATAGTAAAACGAAACTTAATTTCTTTATTTTGCTTTTACATTCTGCCTTCAAAAGACTGATGCTCATACTTCAATCTTTTATTTATTTATTTATTTATTTATTTATTTATTTATTTATTTATTTTTGAGACAGAGTGTCACTCTTTAACCCTGGGTAGTGCCATGGCATCATAACTCACAGCAACCTCAAACTCTGGGGCTCAAGTGATTCTCCTGCCTCAGCCTTCCAACTACCTAGGACTACAGGCTCTTGCCACCATGCCTGGCTAGTTTTTCTATTCTTAGTAGAGATTCGGTCTCACTCTCGCTTAGGCTGGTCTTGAACTGCTGAGCTCAAGGGATCCACCTGCCTCAGCCTCCGAGAAGGCTGGGATTTCATATTTGAATGTTGAATGTCTGTGGAGTGTCCCTTTCAGAACTGAAGAGGTTGCTTTGTGGCATCGGGAGGCATAGACCACATGTCTGGTGCTTGAAGCTTAGGACTTGAGGGTCACTGGAACTGGTTTGTCTGGCCTTTTCCATATGCCTTGCCTGACGAGTAACCAATACTTCCTAGAGGAAAAATGAGCTCATGAGCCAAAATAGTAGAAATCAGAGGAGAACAACTATTTCGAAAGAGAAACATCTTAACTTCTATTTTAGATCCCATTCAAAGCAGAAATATAAGAGAAGGACCAAAAAATTAAAATTAGCCTACTAAACATATCACAAAAAATAGAGAAAGGCCTTAGCAATGTGAAATAAGAATAGAGGAGTAGGAAAGAAAAGCAAAGAGTAGGGACATGAACTGAATGATAATAGTTTAAGTAAGTGGCATTACATAGATAGCAGAACAGATGAGCAGAAGAAAGAATCAGGGCATCAGACAACAATTAGAAAATCTGCCTGGGCATGGTGGCTCACGCCTATAATCCCAGCACTGGGATGCCAAGGCAGTGGACTGCCTGAGCTCATGGGTTCGAAACTAGCCTGAGCCAGAGTGAGAACACCTCTAAAAATAGCCAGGCACTGTGGTGGGTGCCTGTCATCCCAGCTACTTGGGAGGCTGAGGCAATAGAATTGCTTGAGCCCAAGAGTTAGTGGTTGCTGTGAGCTATGATCCCAAGGCACTGTGGGTGACAAAGTAAGACTCTGGCTCCAAAAAAAAATTAGAAAATCTCCCAGAGGGAAGGAGGGAAAGATCAAGAAATATAACATACAATAGAAAAGTTAATAGGTAGAATTGAAGTACAGTGCTAATATCTAGATATGAATCCCTAAAGAGGGAGAAAGAAAGTTTCAAGAGAAGAAATATATAAAGAAATTAAAAAGATAAATTTTCCAGAATTAAAAGGAAAAATTAATTCAGACTAAAAGGGCCCATAGAGACTTAAAGGGGAGAATAAGAAAAAAAATCCACATACTTAATCAAATTATGGTAAAATTTAATAACTGGTTAAATAAGAAACTAAAAATATACCCAAAGTCAGTTATTTACACAGAACAAGTGAGATGGTTTCTGACTTACACCTGACTCAGGACTTTCCACCTTTCTGACGGGGTGAGATCCATGCACACTCTGCTGTCCTGTTAGGCAGCCACACAACCCGTCCGTTTTTCACTCTCAGTACACAGAGTGTTTTCTTTGCATGAGACAGTTGATACTTTATGACAAAATAGGCTTTGTGTCAGATGATTTTGTACAACTAAAGCTAACTTGAGTGCTCTGAGCGTGTTTAAGGTAGGTTAAACTAAGCTGTGATTTTTGTTAGGTTAGGTATTTTAAATGCGCTTTCAATTTACAGTATTTTCAAGTAATGTTGGGTTTACAGGGCACGACCCCAGTGGAAGCTGAGGAGCACCTATATTAGGTTAATAACATGCTTTTCAATAACAATCTAGATGGGAAGTTACTTTGGTTTAGCATTTTCAAACAGGAAATAAAAATAATTTGCAACCTAGACGTTCATAGTCAGCAAAGTTACTCTCCATTTATTACCATTATTATATCAAATAATTTAATAAAAATGACTTCTGGGCATTCGATTCTCCAGAAGTTTTATCACACAAAGACCCGCAGTCCAAAACAGTATGAGGTGAAGTAACTTAAATAAGGAGAAAGAAATATCTAGGAAACACTTTTAAAAGATGTATGGAACAGAATAGAAAGCCAACAGATGAATCCAGCTACCTACCGGTACCTCATCTTTGATAAACCTCATCTTTGATAAACCAATAAAAAACATTGAATGGGGAAAAGATTCCCTATTTAACGAATGGTGCTGGACGAACTGGCTGGTGACCTGTAGAACACTGAAACTGGATCCACACCTTTCACCATTAACTAAGATAGATTCTCACTGGATTAAGGACTTAAATTTAAGACATGAAACCATAAAAATACTTGAAGAAAGTGCAGGGAAAACACTTGAAGAAATCGGCCTGGGCGAATTTTTTGAGACTGACTCCACGGGCAATAGAAGCAACATCAAAAATACACTATTGGGACCTGATTAAACTAAAGAGCTTCTGCACAGCCAAAAGCACAGTAAGTAGGGCATGCAGACAGCTCTCAGAGTGGGAGAAAATATTTGCAGGTTATGTCTCTGACAAAGGTTTAATAACCAGAATCCATAGAGAACTCAAACTTATTAACATAATAAAAAACAAAAAAAGCCCAAGTGATCCCATTGTAAGGTGGGCAAAGGACTTGAAAAGAAATTTCACCAAAGAAGATAGGCGTACAGCCTATAGATATATAAAAAAATGCTCACCATCCTTAATCATTAGAGAAATGCAAATCAAAACTACTCTGAGATATCACCTAACTCCAGTAAGATTAGCCCACATCACAAAATCCCAAAACCAGAGTTGCTGGCGTGGATGTGGAGAAAAGGGAACACTTCTACATTGCTGGTGGGAATGCAATTTAATACGTTCCTTTTGGAAAGACATCTGGAGAACACTTAGAGAACTAAAAATAGACCTGCCTATTCCACTATTTAAAATAGACCTGCCTATTCCACTATTCCGTGATCCTACAATTCCACTATTAGGTATATACCCAGAAGATAAAAAATCACATTACAATAAAGATGTTTGTATCAGAATGTTTATTGCAGCCCAATTCATAATTGCCAGGTCATGGAAGAAGCCCAAGTGCCCATCAATCCA
>CAUYTI010086040.1:0-31091 GCA_963575145.1 Galago senegalensis | reverse complement strand
TTTTTGGGGTCACAGCTCGCCTCAGCAAGGTTGAAGTACGCTCTTCAATCTTCTCTCTTGTCTCTGCTCCAAACCATCAGCTAATTTGCTAAGCTTCTGTCCTTTCAGCCTCCTTCTGGACGAGAGCTTCTGTAAAAAGCTGGCTGCAGTTAGCCATCTTGGCTCCGCCCCCCTCTTCTCTATTCTTTAAAGCAGCTTCCAAAATCATCTTCAACTCCATGATAAGCTCATTAGATCAGGCGAGTTCTGCATTCTCTGTTGGACTATTTGATGGTATCCACTAAGTATTGCTTTCAGCTGCCAACTACACAGTAATCTTGTATTCGTCATCTATAAATCTCCAGGGAGCAATATTTTAAGGTGGAAGTCTCTTCCCAGAGCCGAAATGAATCCCTCATAGACAGTTTTCACCTGGTTCTGAGGTAAAAGCAACAGGCACTGGTGCAACAGGCTCGATTGATTTTTTTTTTAATTGTCTTAAGTCAAATACACATAGATCATGAATACATTCAAGCGTATGTGGGGCACAATGTGCTGATTTTTTTTTCATACAATCTGACATGGTTACATCAATCCAATCATCTTAGCTTTCACCTAATTTACTTGATTATTGTGCCAAAACATCTATATTCTAACTACAGATGTTGGCGTGGATGTGGAGAAAAGGGAACACTTCTGCACTGCCGGTGGGAATGCAAGCTAGTACGTTCCTTTCGGAAAGAAGCTTCGACTGACTTTTCTTATATCACCTCTATGGTTTATCTCACAAGGGTACAAGTGCATCTTTCTAAAAGTAGAATATAAACGTCTTAACACAATAACTAAGAAAATGACATGAAGGCTAAGATAACCAGTTTGATGAAAATATTTCAAATTGTATATGAAAACACCACACTGCACCGCATGATTGCATTAATGCACACAGCTATGATTTAATTTAAAAAGAGAGAGAGAGAGAGAGGAAATAAAAAAGAACTTTTGCTAAGCCTTCACGTTAAGTCACCTGGAAGATAAAAAAAAAAAAAAATACGTTCATCCCTATTGTGCAGAGCTGTTCATCTTTATTACTATTTTCTATTTGAAAATGCACAATTTTTATTATAAGAAGAATAGATAAACATGACAAGACATTTTCAATAAAGATAACATAATTTGAAATAAAATTATATTATACTTTTTCTTCTCCTTAAACTATTTTTACATTACCTGTGGGTAGGAAAGAAAGGGATCTCCCTATCCACTTCCTTTCTATCCACAGTTATTTATCTTATATCAAATATGACATACACACACACACATATATATATGTAGGTTTATCATTTTCAATCTGTCATTCTCAATTTGATATGCATTATTCCTAAAACGCAAAGTGAGGAATTTGACTAAATATTAAAACATTTATGATTTATTCTTACCAATTGTTATTTCATAGCCTATATTATTTTAAGTATGTTTAAATTAATAAATAATTCTAATAATAGCAATAACATTTTAGCCACTGCTAAAATAATTAGTGCACTTTGTTCAGTAGTGAAGGTATGTGATCCTGAATTATTAAACTTGCACCTTTTAAAGGTATTCAAAGCAACAAGTTCTAATATAGACTCTATTTTCATATTTAATCAATTGGAAAAAATTTTACCATAATTTAATTTGTTTTGTCCTTGGACATTTCTTTCTTTGTACTTTCTTGCTGTAATTATATTTCTTCTTTGAAAAGAGTGTGTGTTTGGATATATATGCTTGCGTCTGTTTTTTTTTTTTTTTTCTATTGAGAGATGAACCCTTTCTTGACATCCCACTGCTCCCCATGTTCCCTCACTCACAGTGGTTTGGACATACAACGAAACATGGCATAAGTCTATCTACTATGGTAGACAAGGTGCTGGACACCAAACACTTCAATGTAACAATGGATGCAGTCTGATTTTTCTCAATACTTTTCTCCCTACTGCACAGGTCACTTCATAAAAGAGTAGTCTTGGGCGATGCCTGTGGCTCAAAGGAGTAGGGTACCAGCCCCATATACTGGAGGTGGTGGGTTTAAACCCAGCCAGCCCTGGCCAAAAACTGCAAAATTTAAAAAAAAAGTAGTCTCAGGAATGTCTTTTCCTGGCATTGAAGTGAACAGTTTCTTGAATATTATTCAGTTCTCTACTTGTGGAAGTTCTCTGGTTTGGCTATTCCTAAAATTGTACTGGTAAAATCTAAATCTGGCCAGGTAAATTTGCCTAAGTTATGCAAGAGAAAGTTATCCTGTAAGACACTTGATTCCTCTGAGTTAGGTTAATGTCAGGGACAAATACAATGTGATCCCTTGGATATCTATTAAGAATCTTAAGAATAAGAGAATATATTGAAGATGATCCAATTAGGGCACACAGCCTTCTCACTTATCGGGAAAACAACAAATGAAATTTCTAAATGCCGTTTTGTCAAATTATAACATATCTAGTACATATGAAATGGGTACATTCACCCACCACTCCCATAGCAATTTGTATCCATTTTGGAGAAATACTTTTACTTTGCAAATCTCATTTGGTGTCATTATTCTCTTGACATAAAAATTATAGGCATCATGTTCTAGGTATACATTTGTCAGAGAAAATATAAGAAAAGTATGTGGGCATAGAGACATATATTTCATGTACCTGTATATAAAAATATATTTATATTCTACTAATAAGGGAAACTCCAATAAGTGCAAAGCTAAAAGATTGACATGTTGAAGGGAATGTGGATTTCAGAGAAGAACACCAATAAAGTGAACAAAAGAAAGCAGAGTAAGGCCGAATAATTACAAAATTCTCTGCTTATTATATCAGTACAGCTTGCCATAACTTTAATGTCTTTTGTTCTTCTACTCACTTTGGAAAGTCAAGTATCTTGAAACTTTAAGAATTCAAGTACTAAATTATAAGGGAGACAGAAAAAAAAATTAGCTTTGAAACAAAATAAAATGCTATTCAATATTGTAAAGCCTTTTTCTCCCCTCTTACTAATGATATCAGAATTTTCCAAACACCAACCATTTTAATCAGAATTGAATTAAATATGTGCCTGTGTATGTGTGTGTGTGTTTGCTGGTTTTGTTGTTACTGTTGTTGTTACATATGTCATTTGCCTTGAACAGGGAAAACAGATAAAAATAGATAAAAAGTAATCATCAGGAAATGCAAACAAAACCACAATGAGGTATCATTTCACACCTGTAAAAATGGTTATTATTCCAAAAGAGATAACAAGTGCTGGTGAGCTTGTGGTGACATTGGTACCCCTATATGTTGTTGGTATGATGTAAGATAGTGTAACTGCTATGGTAAATGTGAAGAATCTTTAAAAACTATAAAATAAAACTAAAATAGTCCAAAAATTCCACTTTCAAGTATATCTCCAAAATATTGATTCACACTCTTTATTTTTTTCCTGGGGACACTATTGTGTTCTATGTCCCATGATGGAATGCAGTGGCATGATCATAGCTCACTGTCACCTTGAACCCCTGGACTTGAGTAATGCTCCTGCCTCAGACTACTGAAGATCTAGGACTACACGTGTGAGCCACTATACTCAGCTAATTATTTATTTTTCCATCATTATTATTATTATTTTGTAATTAAAGGGCCTCACTATGTTGTCTAGGCTGGTCTTGAATTCCCAGACTCAAGTTAGCTTCCTGCCTTGGCCTCCAAAAGTGGTGAAATTATAAGTGTGAGCCACCATGCTAAGCTAGAAGCAGGATCTTAAACAGATCTCTGCACTTTTATGTTTAGTATGCCATTATTTGTAATAGACATGATTGGGAAAGGAAACAATCCATCAACAGCCAGATAGATTTAAAAAGTAGTATATGGATTAATTTTTATAGTATACTAAAAAATAGCATATAATTAATTTTTAATGATTAAAATATTAATCAGCCTTTTAAAAAAAGATGGTATTATGCTAAGTGAAATAAGCCACTGAAAAACAAATATTATGAAAGTATCTGAAATAATAATACTTAAGCAAAAACTAGAATGATGATTGCCAGAGAAAAACAGAAAATGGTGAATTCTTCATTAGGTCTATAGTTATAGTTATACAAGCTGTATAAATTCTAGACATTTGCTGTTCACAAAGTGCCAATAGTTAACAATATAGTACTGTACATTCAAAATGTTAAGAGGGTACATCTGTATTGTCTGTTCTCATCATAAAAAGTCTTCTCTGAGCTTTGTATAAAAAAAAACAACAAGAATATAAAGATTAAAACAATACTCTCAACCAACTTCATGAAGCTGACATTTATAGAACACTGAACCCAATATCAGAATACACATTCTCAAGTGCACATGAAATATTCACATTTTGAGGAAAAAACATAAGTTTTCAGAATGTTAATATAATTGAAATAACACAAGATACATTCTTCTGTAACCTAAATTAGTAACTAATAATAAAAAATCTAGATAAAGACCCCAATATTTGGAAATAGAAAATTCATGATAAATTTCTTATTCAAAACAGATAATTCAAACTTATTAATAAGAAAAGAACAAGTGATTCCATGTCATTGTAGGCAAGAGACTTGAACAGAAGCTTCGCTGAAGAACACAGGTGCATGGCCTATACACACATGAAAAAATGCTCCTCATCATTTCTCTTTAATCATCAGAGAAATGAAAATCAAAACCATTTTAAGATATTGTTTAACTCCAATAAGAGTAGCCCACATAATAAAATCACAAAACTATGGATATTGGTATGGATATGGAGAAAAGGAAACACTTCTGCACTGCTGGTGGTAATGCAAGCTAATACATTCCTTTTGGAAAGACGTTTGGAGAACACTTAGGGATCTAAAAGTAGACTTGCTGTTCAATCCTGCAATTCCTCTAGGTGTATATCCAAAAGACAAAAAAATAATTTCACAACAAATATATTTGCACAGATTGTTCATTGCAGCTCAATTCATAATTGCCAAGTCATGGAAGAAGCCCAAGGGTCCATCAATCCATGAATGGATTAATAAATTGTGGTATATGTATACCATGGAATATTATGCAGCCTTAAAGAAAGATGGAGATTTTACCTCTTTTATGTTTACCTAGATGGAGCTGGAAAATATTCTTCTTGGTAAAGTACCTCAAGAATGGGGAAAAAGTATCCAATGTACTCAGTATTATTATGAAACCAATTCTTATCACCCACCCTTTCATATGAAAGATAAACACAACTATAGTCCAGGATGAAGGAGGGAAAGGGGGGATGGGAGGAGATGGGAGATGTTGGATGGAGGGAGAGTAGATGGCAGGACCATACCTATGGAGCATATTGCAAGGGTACATGTCAAATCCATTAAGTGTAGAGTATAAATATTTTAACACAATAAGTAAGTGAGGTGAAGGCTATTTTAACCAGTTTGATGGAAGCATAATTATATATAAAATCAGCACATTGTACCCCATAAATGCATTAATGTATACATGATTTATGTATTTATGACTTAATAAAAAATATGGTGACATAAAGAAAAGATGGCTTCTTTCTCTCCTTCCTACAGAAGACCAAAACCCAATCTATGTAAAACCGAGGATTGATACTAGCAACAACCCAGAGCTCGAGTAAGAGGATAAGATACTACCCACGGCAATAGATAAATGGAAAAACTACAAGCAGATCGTAGGGAAATCAAACTTCCCCCCAGTACAGTGCCAAATGTGCAGAAAATTTCCCCTTAATTTATGGTTCTACAACGAGAAAAATTGAAATTGAGCTGTCACCCATTTTCTCTACCTTTGGGTTCCCTGGCAGGAGACCTGTCCTTGCCTTAACACCATTGGTAGCAACATGCTTGAAGGGAGAAATATCCATGAGGACTGGGCCAGAGGAGATGCTAGATCACAGCAGCTATTCAGAGCACTGTGCCTGAGGAGGTGCATTCCCCAGGTCTAAGTGTTTAATTTGGGGGTGCTAATACAAATGGCATTGTTTTACTTTACACTTAAATTTAAATATCTATTGTTCATTGTTGGTTTGACATATATGGGTATAATTTTAAATAATAACAATGCATACTATTTATTGACAATTTTACTGTATGTTAGACACTGTTTTGAACTCTTTATATGTATCATCTTAATTTATATTCCCCTGAACTGGAGTAAGTAATACAGACAAGTTTGAACCTGAGAGCCCTGCTTACCCTGATGGTCTACCATGTCCACAGTCTACTACAGCCCCATAAGTGCAATTCTAAGATAATTAAACTACACAGAACCCTGGGATTTCACTGCTATTGAGGGAGGGAAACAAAAGTGGAAACAAACAAACCCAGAACCATACATGGTAAGAGTTATACTTAGATATAGTATCTTTTGAAGCTTTAAATTCTAATCAACTTTAAATTTTGACCTGTCTAAGTATGTCAAACAGATCCAAGGTTTAGAAGGTAGTTTGCCATGCATACATTAAAGAAAGGACAAAGCAACTCATCATGACTTTGCTGTGTAACCAGATGTCAGACCACTTAAATATTAGAGTTGACTGCCAGTTGTGTATATAAAATATGTATTTCTGGATGAACATATAATTTTATGGGTTTCTTTTGATAGCAAAGGAAGAATGTTTATTTTATGGAAGAGTGAAATGTTGAATGCTACTTCCTTAGAAGCTAGAAATAGTGGGTTGGCTTGGGAAATGTATTCTTGAGGTCTGTGTGTAAGTAACAATGTTGGCTGGATTGCTAAAGGTGATGTTAACCTGAATAGTCTCTGCCTTGACGACTGTGCACTTCCTGTCCACTTAATGTATCTTCTTTGTGCTCTTCGTGCTTAGATAAGCTTTCAATAGATTGGATTAGTTAGGAGACTTGACTAATTATTTGATAACTGTGATTTCAATATATTTGTTCATGGGTGAATTTCATATATTTGTCCCTCAGTGAATTAGGAGAAAAAAAAGAAGGCATGCTTGCTTTATATACAAGCAGAAATACCATTTATACTTTAAATACCTGAGGAAAGTAAATGAGTGGAGCAATGGTGTGCTGGGTAAATAATTGATGAGAATTTTCTTTTTCTTTTTTTTTTTAGATACATAGTCTTTGTCACCCTTGGTAGAGTGCTGTTACATCCCAGCTCACAACAACTTCCAGCTCTTTGGCTTAGACAATTCTCTTGCCTCAGCCTCCTGAGTAACTGGGACTATAGCACCACAATGCCTGGCTATTTCTTTTTGTTGTTGTTGTTTCAATTTGGTTGGGGCCGGGTTCAAAACTGCCACCCTTGGTATATGGGGCCAGTGCCCCAGGCACTAAGCCACAAGAGCCAGCCAATGAGAATTTTCTATACACACACAACACTAGCACACACAGAGACAATACAGAGGACATAGAAGATTGTCAATGTAAAAAGAGGCTCAACTATTGGTAGAAAATAATTCCCCCCAAATAAGGCTGACATCACTGGCCAATAGGTATAAACTGAAAATAAAACCCTAAGCTTTCCAATTGACTAAATGCATCTTCTTGGCTGAGGGTATCCCAATACCAGAAAAACCTTAAAAACTGATTCCCCAGCCCTTAATGGGATAGAGGCCAAAAACACCTCTTTATACCTACTTGTTTTTGTAGTTCAGACACAATTGACCAGTACTTTTTTAAAGTAGAGTAAGACAGATGGAACGGACTTCTTGTGGCAATAAGATACTAAATTATAAAGAAGACCTAAGCAAGCCAGGCCAAGGTTAAGTCACACACCTCTGTACCTAACAAATAAACCAGGTTCTAACTGCCAGAGGCTTTCCTCATGGCTTTACCGTTTAAAAATCTTTGAGATATTGTTACGAGAGTTAACTACTAATCTTGACTTTCAAACAATGTAGGTAAGATAATGGATAAGAAGATAAAGTGGCACAAAATCCAACTTTCCATGAATTGACTACTGTGCCTTTTGCCATTTAAGAATGAGAGTAGACTCTGTGATGCTAAATTCTTGACATTTGCGGAAAAGCTGACTTAGTTCCCTACATAAAAGGGGAAAATCAAGAGGGGATATAATTAGTTCTTGAAGTTGGAATTGAGAAGAGTTGACAATACAATAATTTTGAATTGTGCTTCCAGAGAGGTTGGGGTCCTGAAACTAGTTGTATGATCAGCTATCATAGTTAACATGTTAGCTACCATATTTTGCCATGCACTCTCATATATAATGCATATTCACATTTTTGGTCCAGACTTTCAGGAAAAACCCTATTGAGAAAGTGGCCAACTCTTAGCCAGGATAGACACATCTGGGAGGTTTAATGCTCCCCTGGTAAATGTGCACACTACACTATCTTCCTGTAGCAGTCCACTCAGTGAAGTCTGCCCTTTCCCTCTTTCCTAGCAGCCGTTCCCTCCCTGCCACATCAGGAGTTATGTCTGAAATGGTCATGTGCATAGCCAGAAGGTCAGGAGCTTCAGAGGCTGCTCAGCCTGTGGGGAACTAGGTGGGTCCCCAGAACCTGCATGGGGCTCCCAGTCCCATACAGGGAGCTGGGCCTTGGGTCTCAGCATTCACTAGGCATGGCCATGGGCCACCTTGCCAGCCCGGCCACCACCCTCTCCCATGATAGTGGCACTCCTTGTAGGGCTCACTGGCCCATTCTTATGAGATCCTGGATCCTCCTGGGCTAGAGACCTGTGCCCCAGGCAGGCCCAGGCAGGAGGGCACAGAAGCCTAGGAAGTTCACTGGGCTCCCCTGCTCCTGAGTCATACTACTCATACATGCCCTGATTTTTCCCTCTAAATTTAGGGCAAAAAAGTGTGTTCATTATACACAGCAACATTTGATAAGTCTACAAAGATCTTATTTCCAAAAAATACCACATTTCTGCAGTACACTATTTAATCCAATACAAGGTCTATCATAAACACTCAAAATAGGAAGCAACCCAAATATCTTCCAAGTGGAGACCGAATAAATATGCTGGGGCAAACTGGAAGAATTACTACTCCATTCTGAGGAATTCACAATCTAATTAGAAATAAAATTTGATAGCAACATTAACAGAAGGACAATAAAAATGGTCAACAGGCTAAGAATATAGTTGGTTTATTATTTATCAACTATTTATTATGTGATCAAATGCAAAGCACTATGAGAGGAACAACAGGGACAAAACCTGAATGAGGTAAAAATCTCTCGCTTCAAAGGAACTTAAAACCTGGAAGATAAGATAGCTTCTTTTTTTTTAAGGCAAATGAATGAAATTGATTTTTGCAAAAATTTCTGAGGGTAGGTTGTATATGAAAATGCTAATTACAACCTTTCAAATTGTGATTTGGTATCTTTTTTTTTTTTTTTTTGAGAGTGAGTCTCACTCTGTCGCCCTGGGTAGGGTGCTATAGCATCATAGCTCGCAGCAACCTCAAAACACTTGGGCTCAAGAGTTCTTGCCTTAGGTTCCTAAATAGTAGAAACTATGGCCTCCACCACAATGTCAGCTATTTTAACAGAGATGGGGTCTCACTCTTGTTCAGGCTGGTCTTAAACTCCTGAGCTCAAGCAATCCACCTTCATCAGCCTCCTAGAGTGCTAGGATTACAGGCAGGAGCCATCACGCCCAGTCTATGATTTGATTTCAGATAGCTGCCCAAAATACTACTGATTCAGTTCTGAACTCCATAGCCTGCCTTTTAAAAGTCATCTTTGAAAGATCTCAGCTTGCTGTTCCATTTTATAACAACAAGGAGTTCCTATACCAGGCAACTTATATAATTTCCATGAATATGCCTAGTTACTTTTATTTCATGTCTTTGATTTTGTTATTTTGTTTTCTTAAGTCATCGCTGTCCTCTCCTCAATGTTCTCCAAAAACTAAAATACTTTGTTTGAGTCACAGTTTCTCTACACTGTATTTTTCTGAAAAATAGATAAATAGAATGTTACACTTTTATCAGGGCTGCCACTAACTTTTGTGGTGCCCAGAAAAGAATACAAATAATGATGTATGTCTTAATTTAAAACTTATGTCTAAATATTTAAAGATAAAAACAGAGTAAATAAACTCATAAGGTATATCACATTCTATCCTCTTACTTTAAAAGTATTTTCAACCTGACAAAGCTTTGAAAAATGTGTAAAGTTTGGGCAGTATCTATGGCCCAAAGAAGTAGGGCGCTGACCCCATATGCCAGAGGTGGTGGGTTCAAACTCAGCCCCAGCAAAAATGGCAAAAAAAAAAAAAAAAGTGTCAAGCTTTACTTGAATGACTAAAGTAAGAAAACTCTTAAAGAATATGAGTCAATTATTCTGAGCATATCTCTGTGTGCTTTTCCTGATCA
The DNA here is from genome assembly GCA_963575145.1 of Galago senegalensis. Taxonomy (NCBI): domain Eukaryota; kingdom Metazoa; phylum Chordata; class Mammalia; order Primates; family Galagidae; genus Galago; species Galago senegalensis. The sequence continues at coordinate 20,778 of CAUYTI010086040.1, read as the reverse complement.
ATGGTAATGTTTGAATAAGTAATAGAATACATCTATTCACAGATAGATCAAAACTCAGGACCTTCTTGTTCCATATTTTCCTTACATTCATTTGGCAAAATTTCAAATTTATTTTAAGTTCAATATTTTATAATTCTTGTTTTATTGAAAATAATGGGCTCAGCGCCTGTGGCTCAACCGACTAAGGCTCCAGCCACATACACCTGAGCTGGCAGGTTTGAATCCAGCCCGGACCCTCCAAACAATAATGATGGCTGCAACCAAAAAATAGCTGGGCATTGTGGCAGGTGCCTGTGATCTCAGCTACTTGGGAGGCTGAGGCAGGAGACTCGCTTGAGCCCAGGAGTTGGAGTTTACTGTGAGCTGTGATGCTACAGCACTCTACCCAAGGGGACAGCTTGAGGCTCTGTCTCAAAAAAAAAAAAAAAAAAAAAAAGAAAGAAAATAATGATAAAGTAGATGAACTTTCTGAGCTATCATGGATAAATTTTGCTCTCTGGAGGAAAATAATTTTTAATTTATGTTTTGCTAGCTATTTTTATACAGCAATAATATATAAAATAGTGCTAAATGGATTGCTTGTAAATCTATGATAAAATAGAAATAGATTTTCATCATAACCATGTGAGACTCAAATTTTAGGTAAAGATACAATTTTTATTTATGTCTCTGTAGAACCATTCTAACTTATTTCCCTACAAACTAATTTTCTAGAGATATACTAAAACGTGTGTACAGGAGCTAACCTCTCCCATGCTGCTTCTCCCATACATCCTAAAGTTATGACTTATTCTCCCACTTATTTCCTGTATAACATGGAGGTCACTAATGAAAAATAAACCATGGTATTTTTGTGAGAAGAAAACTGCCAAAAATCAAATTGTATGATTCATTACTCTTTTATAGTAAAATACAGAAACACAGCAAAACTATTTTGGGGAGTAGAAGAACATGAACCACATAACTAAAAATTTGGAAGTAGCTGGAGTGAGGCTTCATTTTATTCTAAGGCTGGGACATTCTCATATGGATTTTGTTTCTTGTTTCAATCCCCCTTTCTATTCCTTACCTATTCTCAGGTAACATTTTATCTTGTTTTCAACAGATAGGTAGAGAGCAGTGAGAGGATCGTAGGTATGCTATAAAAATTTTTAAGGATTATTAATTAAATTTTTTCTGTAGAACTAAATTCACAGTATGTGTATTCTTGTTTTTACTCTCTTTTTGATCAACATAATTTACAGTGGCTGTGGAAGTTTAACTATAGGTTCAAGTGTACTGTGAGATAAAAAAGGTTGAGAAACATGTCTATATAGAGCCATGGTACTCCTGGCTGTCCATTGTCCCAGCTTCAATTTGCAATGAAAATAAGCAAACTCTGCTTTATCCAAACTGGTTAAGATACATTGTATTTTGATCAGGAAGGTATAAAGAGTCTACATACAAATAAAAATAAAACATCTCTTTGTGGTTCTATGAAAAATATATCAAAAATTTTCTTACTTTTTGAAAGTTTCAGATTAATATGGGGGTACATAAAATTAGGTTGCACGGTTTGCTTTTTATAAGGTAAAGTCTGAGTTTTAGCTGTATTCTTCACCCAGGAAGTGTACAGTATGCTCATGAAATATCCCCTTTGGATGGAAATGTATCCAATCTCTTGAATTTCATTAAGTCCTCAAGTTTTCCTACTTTAAATTTCACCAAACTTTGTTAACTTCAAATCTGTTTGCCACTCCATAACTATTAATCATGTCCATATAAGGTCATAGATGTATACATGTATATGAGTGATGAAAGCATGAATAATATCTGTCAAAACTTTGATTCCCTAATTTTTAAATAATTTCCTATAGAACTTTCCCAGTGTTTTCATTCTAATGAATTGCAATGATATAAATGATTATGTATTCTGCTTCTGGGGTCTTAGGGTACATAACAAGAAATTAAGGAGGGCCTTGGAGTATTAAAAATATGGAATTAGACACAAAAATACAAAGTAGGAGAATATCTACATTAAAAAATTACCCACTTTTCTGTTTAATCCATGGAGCTGTCTTTTGCAGATGATAACTTCCTTTTTAGAATATCTGGGGCTTCTCAAATGTGAGGAGGAATTTGCCATGACATCTGTTCCTTGTGGAAAATGAAATCAGTCTAACGACTTTAGATTATGCAATTATATCATTTAATGTATTGAGAGAAGATCATTTTAACTAATTCAAATGATAACAAATTGCAAATAGTTATTTCATTTCATTTTATATCCCAACTGAACAGATGTATCAGAAGGGAGAATGTTCCATATGAGGTAGATACCAAGACGAACACTCTTAATACAACACATTGGCTGCTACCCTGGTAAATACAAGCATAGCAGAAAAGGGTAGATTTTTCAAAATAATGTCACAAGAAATAAAATTATAAACACTGGTCATTTTTTGTTTTTCCTTTTTTTTTTTTTTTTTTTGCAGTTTTGGCAGAGGCTGGGCTTGAACCCATTACCCCCAGGATATGAGGCTGGTGCCCTATTCCTTGAGCCACAGGCACTGCCCTTTTTAGTTTTTCTTAAACTTTGGGGCAAAAATTAATATTCCCAAGATTAAACATCAGTAGGATAAAAACAGTTTACACTATAAAACTTTTAGGATAAAGTCATTCCCAAAGAGGAAATAACTTACTAAGATTGTCTACATGTATTTAGAGACAATGTAAATTCTTGTACTACAACTCTGCTGTCCAAAATGAAAGCCAAAGCCCAAACATGAATAATGAGCAAATGAAATGTGACTAGTGCAGCCAATGAATAGAATTGTTAATTTATTATTTGATCAGTTAGCGTTTCAAATGGTTATTCAATTCAGTTACTGGAAAATGTTGACATATGTCTAAAACACAGTGAGCATGTAAGTATACTTCTTCAACTTTTTATTTTATAAAATTTAGACATAGATTATGTATTCCAGATGGAATTAAAATGGGTAAAGATTTTGAATGCTTAGTATAAAAAGGTAAAATATTTCATAAACACATTTACATTGATTGTATGTGGAGTACCATTTTGACAATTTTGAGTTAATCAAAATTACTATTAAAATATTTATTATTCAGTCAGTGCCTGTGCCTCAAAGGAGTAGGGCACTGGCCTCATATGCCAGAGAGAGGTGGTGGGTTCAAACCTAGCCCCTGCCAAAAACTACTTAAAATATATATATAGTTCATTTAATAGGAAATAATAACATAAGATATGTGTGCTTTATAATGTCAAAGTAATTTCATGCTTTCTTCCACTTTTTAATGAAGCTACAAAAATTTTTATTAGATAATACTGTTCTAATATGATGTATGGTACTTGTCTTGTATCTGTACCTAATCTGTCTCTCTCCCTTCTTTTTTTCCTCCCTCTTTCCTTCCTGCTCCTTGAACTAAATCATTAAATGTACTGTAAGGTGCTTAAAAAGAGTCATCTGGGGAGAGGAGGAGCAAGATGGCTGACAGGTACGAGCCTCTGACAGAAGATCCCGTCCAGAGAGAAGGATAAAGTCCAGAAAAGTTGTAGACTAGGAGCCCAGCCAAGAGAGAAGAGTGATATTTGCAGGACAACTCTGCTGAGGCAAGTTATGTCTCCTAGAAAGCAACCTACATGTACATAATATGTCCTGAAGGAAGGGTGTCTGTCCCCTTTCCCAAGAAAGTTGTGTTTTTTCTCTTTCTCTGCTCCTGTGAGATTCCTACAGGCAAGTGGTGAACTGAGGATGTATTGTCTCACCCCATGTGTGAGAGCTACAGAAAGAGGGGTCTACTCCTCTAGAGAGACCCTGCTGAGACTCCAAACACCCTCTAGCCAGGCAGAAAAATCAAACTAACATTTTGCTGCCATTTTGAATTCCCAGTCCACCCTTCCCCACCTTGCCTACAGAGACAGTGAGAGGAGGCCCAAGAACAGCATAACCCCACCCCTGCAGGACCAAGCACCCTATCCCAGCCCTGCAGCCAGAGAACTGCTTGAGCTGCATGTTCCCTGTGGTTGCTGCTTGGCTGCAGCCCATGGGCACACCAGAGGGGCACGCTGAGGAATATTCAACCAGTGCATCCCCCGTGCAACTGCTGCTGCCTGCTAGGCACCTGAGCACGGTCTCGAGGACTGTTTCATCTGCAAGTTCCCCTAGGCTGCCACCGCTTGAACACAGGCCCCTGGACACCCAAGCAGGGCACCCCAGGACTATTTGATTGGTGCACCCCTCTGTGCAGCTGCCATTGTTTTGCCGCCACACCCCCCCATTCAAGTGGCCAAGGACTGTTCACCTGCGGCTGCCACCACTTGACCACTGCCCCCGGGCACCCGAGCAGGACACCTGAGGACTGTTTGACCCACATGGTCACTGCCCCCAGCACCTGAGCCAAGTGCCCCAGGACTGTTCGACACATGCATTCCTGGCACCCCAGGCCTGGCAGCTGGAGAACTGTGAGAGGACGGTCAGTTGAGAGGGAACCACATAGGCGTGGCGGTACATGGAGGTGAAGAGCAACAGCCACAGCAGCTAGAATAATAAGGCTCACACCACTGAGGCCTTTCTAGACAGACATGCTCTATCTCTCCTGGCAACCAGAAGAAGCCAGCATCTTCTCCAGTGGTAGCCACAGGCTGAATGGTGTTGGGACAATCTCCAAACAGTGTAAATTCACTATGGGGTGGAATCAGCGGAAAAACTCTGATAACCAGAATAACCAGAGTAGATCAAGTCCCCCAAGGAAGAATGGGGCAGAAGCAATTGAAGATCCCATTCACAAACAGATGGCTGAGATGACAGAAACTGAGTTCAGAATCTGGATAGCAAATAAGATTGACAGATTAGAGGAAAGGAGAGAATTAGAATTTCAAGACATTATTCAAAAGATATCTCAAGAAATTATTCAAAAGATATCTCAAACATGCAATGATTTCAAAGATAAAATGACCAAAGATTTTGAAACATTGAGGCAAGAGTTTACAGCCCTCAAAGATCTAAAAAATACAGTAGAATCCCTTGGTAACAGAATGGAACAGGCAGAAGACAGGATCTCTGACATTGAAGACAAAGCTTCTGAATGAGCCCAAGAGCTCAAAGATGAAAGAAATGAAGAGTAAAAATGAATCTTTCTCTCAGCGAGCTCTGGGATAATTCAAAGAAAACTAATATTTGCCTTATAGGAATCCCTAAAGGTGATGAAGTTGCTTCCCAAAACACAGAGGCTTTTCTTCATGAAATTATGAAAGAGAACTTTCCAGACATACCAAGAGATTCTGAAATTCAGATAACGGATAGTTTCAGAACCCCAGCAAGACTCAAAGTGAACAAGACTTCCCCAGGCAAATCATAATTAAATTTAAAAGAATAGAAAGTATTCCTTGCACCTTCTCAGACCATCATGGAATAAAAGTTGAACTCAGTAACAATAGGAATTTGCAGTCTCATACAAAAACATGGAAGCTAAATAACCTTATGTTGAATGATAGATGGGTCAGAGACGAGATCAAGAAGGAAATTACCAAATTTTTAGAACAAAAGAATAAGGAAGACATGAGTTATCAGAACATCTGGGAAACTGCATAGGCAGTCCTAAGAGGGAAATTTATAGCATTGCAAGCCTTCCTCAAGAGAACAGAAAGACAGGAAGTGAACAACTTAATGGAACATCTCAAGCAACTGGAAAAAGAAGAACATTCCAGTCCCAAACCCAGCAGAAGAAAAGAAATAACCAAAATTAGAGCAGAATTAAATGAAATTGAAAACAAAAGGATTATACAGCAGATCAATAAATCAAAAAGTTGATTTTTTGAAAAAGTCAATAAAATAGATAAACCTTTGGCCAGCCTAACCAAGAAAAAAAGAGTAAAATCTCTAATCTCATCAATCAGAAATGGTAAAGATGAAATAACAACAGACCATTTAGAAATCCAAAAAATCCTTAATGTATATTACAATAAACTTTATTCTCAGAAATATGAAAATCTGAAGGAAATCGACCAATACTTCAAAGTACACCATTTCCCAAAACTCAGCCAGAATGAAGTGGAAATTCTGAACAGGCCTGTATCAAGTTCTGAAATAGCATCAACTATACAAAGTCTCCCTAAAAAGAAAAGCCCCGGACCAGACGGCTTCACAGCAGAATTCTACCAAACCTTCAAAGAGGAACTAGTACCTATATTTCTCAACCTTTTCCAAAATATAGAAAAAGATGGAATACTACCCAACACATTCTATGAAGCAAACATCACTTTGATACCCAAACCAGGAAAAGACCCAACAAGAAAAGAAAATTATAGGCCAATATCACTAATGAATATTGATGTGAAAATATTCAACAAAATCCTAACCAGAATCCAGCAACACATCAAACAAATTATACACCACAACCAAGTGGGTTTTATCCCAGGATCTCAAGGCTGGTTCAACATATGCAAATCTATAAATATAATTCATCACATAAACAAATTAAAAAACAAAGACCATATGATTTTCTCAATTGATGCAGATAAAGCTTTTGATAATATCCAGCATCGCTTCATGATCAGAACACTTAATAAAATTGGTATAGAAGGGACATTTCTTAAACTGATTGAGGCCATTTACAGCAAACCCACAGCCAATATTATATTGAGTGGAGTTAAACTGAACTCATTTCCACTCAGATCAGGAAATAGGCAAGATTGCCCATTGTGTCCATTGCTCTTTAACATGGTAATGAAAGTTTTAGCCATCACAATTAGGGAAGAAAAGGCGATTAAGGGCACCCATAGGGTCAGAAGCAATTAAATTTTCACTTTTCACAGATAATACGATTGTATATCTGTAAAACACCAGAGATTTGACTACAAAACTCCTAGAAGTGATTAAGGAATACAGCAGAGTCTCAGGTTACAAAATCAGTACTCATAAATCTGTAGCCTTTATATATATCAACAGCAGCCAAGCTGAAAAAACAGTCAAGGACTCTATTCTGTACACAGTAGTGCCAAAAAAGATGAAATATTTAGGAGTTTACCTAACAAAGGACGTGAAAGATCTCTATAAAGAGAACTATGAAACTCTAAGGAAAGAAATAGCTGAAAATGTTAACAAATGGAAAAACATACCATGCTCATGGCTGGGAAGAATCAACATTGTTAAAATGTCCATATTACCCAAACAATATATAATTTTAATGCAATCCCTATTAAAGCTCCACTGTCATATTTTAAAGGTCTTGAAAAAATAGTACTTCATTTTATATGGAATCAGAAACAACTTAAAATAGCCAAGACATTACTCAGGAATAAAAACAAAACAGGAGGAATCACACTACCTGACCTCAGATTAAACTGTAAATCGATGGTGATTAAAACAGCATGGTACTGGCACAAAAATAGAGAGGTAGATGTATGGAACAGAATAGAGAGCCAACAGATGAGTCCATCTACTTACCATTACCTGATCTTTGACAAGCCAATTAAAAACATTGAGTGGGGAAAAGATTCCCTATTTAACAAACAGTGCTGGGCAAACTGGCTGGCAACCTGTAGAAGACTGAAACTGGACTCACACCTTTCACCATTAACTAAGATAGACTCTCACTGGATTAAAGATTTAAACTTAAGATATGAAACTATAAAAATACTAGAAGAAACTGTAGGGAAAACAGTTGAATAAATTGGCCTGGGCAAAAATTTTATGAGCCCCCCCCCCCCAGGCAATTGAAGCAACATCAAAAATACACTACTGGGGCCTGATCAAACTATAGAGATAATGCACAGCCAAGAACACAGTAAGTAAGGCAAGCAGACAGCCCTCAGAATGTGAGAAGATATTTGCTGGTTATGTCTCCAACAAAGGTTTAATAACCAGAATCCATAGAGAACTCAAATGTATTAACAAGAAGAGAACAAGTGATCCTATCTCAGGGTGGGCACGGGATTTGAAGAGAAATTTCTCTAAAGAAGATAGGCTCATGGCCTACAAATATATGAAAAAATGCTCACCATCCTTATTCATCAGAGAAATGCAAATCAAAACTACTTTGAGATATCACCTAACTCAAGTAAGATTAATCCATATCCCCAAATCCCAAAATCAGAGATGCTGGCGCGGATGTGGAGAAAAGGGAACACTTTTACACTGCTGGTTGGAATGCAAACTAATACATTCCTTTTGGAAAGATGTCTGGAGAACACTTAGAGAACTAAAAATAGACCTGCATTTGATCCTGCAATTCCTTTATTAGGTATATATCCAGAAGACCAAAAACTATATTACAACAAAAATATTTGTATTAGAATGTTTACTGCAGCCCAATTCATAATTGCCAGGCACATGGAAGAAGCCCAAGTGCCCATGGATCCGGGAATGGATCAATAAATTGTGGTATATGTACACCATGGAATACTATGCAGCCATAAAAAATGGAGACTTTATCTCCTTCATGTTTACATGGATGGAGCTAGATAATGTTCTTCTTAGCAAAGTATCACAAGAATGGAAGAAAAAGTATCCAATGTATACAGCCTTATTATGAAACTAGTGAAAGCTATAACCTAAATATAGCCTAAGAATATGGGGAAGGGGGAGGGAAAGAGAAGGGAGGGGAGTGGATGGGTGGAGGGAGGGTGATTGGAGGGATAACCTCTATGGTTCATCTTAAAAGGGTACAAGTGAATCTTTCTAAAAGAATATAAACATCTTAACACAATAACTAAGAAAATGACATAAAGGCTATGTTAACCAGTTTGATGAAAAGATTTCAAATTGTAAATGAAAACACCACACTGTACCCCATGATTGCATTAATGTACACAGCTATCATTTAATTAAAAAAAGAGTCATCTGTATTTTAATTTTGTTTACATTTTATTAATGCTTTCTTAACCCTTTAACCAAAATCTGTTTCTACCCAAAGCATGTAACACAATGACATGCATCTGTGTTTATGTTTATTGACTGCTTTTAAATTTCTAATTTAGTAAAAAAATGATAGAACCAAATCTTAGGCCAACTTTTATTTGCCTAAAGGAATGCTTTTAATAGCAATTATGAAATTGATGCTTTAAGTATTATCTTAGCATTTTTAATCCTTCTCCAATATTCCAATATTAGTAAGATTCATTTCAGTACCTCTGGCCACTCCCCATTAGATAAAACCTCTTCAGTCACACAGGTTGAATACAATTAAGCAGGAAGGAAACAACTCTTCCTTGGAATCTTAATTCAACAGTATTTTGTTTTTCAATGTATTGTATAGTAACATTGATTATGTTTTGGTGCAGAATCTTAGAATTTTAATATATATATTTATGGTGCACTTGGGTTTTCTCCACATCTTGGCCACTATGAATTGTGCTGCTATAAGCATTTAGGTGCAGGTATCTTTTTTATAATTTTCTATCCTTTTTGGGTAAATGCCTACCCAGTAGCAGGGTTGCGGGATTGGATGGCAGTTCTACTTTTAGTTCTTTGAAGTATCTTTATATTACTTTCCGTAGAGGTTGTGCTAGTTTGCAGTCCCATCAAAAGTATATGAGTTTTTCTATCTCTCCACACCCACACCAGCATTTGTTGTTTCAGAATTTTTTTTTTTTTTTTGAGATAGAGTCTCAAGCTGTCCCCCTGGGTAGAGTGCCATGGCTTCACTGCTCACAGCAACCTCCAACTCCTGGGCTCAAGTGAGTCTCCTGTCTCAGCCTCCCAAGTATCTGGGACCACAGGCACCCGCCACAACGCCTGACTATTTTTTGGTTGCAGCCATTATTGTTGTTTGGCGGGCCTGGGCTGGATTCGAACCTGCCACCTTAAGTGTACGTGGCTGGCACCCTAGCTGCTTGAGCCACAGGCGCCGAGCCATGTTTTGGGACTTTTTAATGAAAGCCATTCTTACTGGAGTTAAGTGATACCTTATTGTGGTCTTGATTTGCATTTCCCTGATGATTATGTTCCCAGAATTTCTTTCCTCGGTAAGTCCTTATTCTCAGGGATTTGAAGAATAAACCCATGGACCACAGATCTGTGCTGAGATAGGATTTATTAGCCCAAAAGGAATATAGAAGGAGTAAAAAAGCACCAGAGCTTCTGGCAGAGGGAAAGCCTGGAGTCAGAAGGTTCCTCCTGCGTCCCTTGTCTAGGGGTATATACAGCCTTGAGAGTTACATTTGGCCAGGACTTGGTAAGTGGAAAACACTTTTTCAAAGTGAATGAGTGCATTAAAAAATGAATATAGTCCCTTCCACTCAGGGCAAGGTGAATATCAGGGCATTCCCTTATGAAATTGCCCAGGCCCAGGAAACTGGGGTTCCTTGTTCAGCCTTGAATGGGGTAACCCTGTAGCAATTAGGGATGCTGAGCATGTTTTCATTTGTTTGTTGGCTATTAGTCTATCTTTTTTTGAAAAGTTTGTGTTCGTGTGCCCACTTTTTTAATGGGGTTGATTTTATCTTGCTTATTTTCTTTAGTTTTTTCATAGTTTCTGGTTATCAGCTATTTTGCATATATATTGCATGGAATTATTTCCTTTCATTCTGGAGGGTGCCTATTTGCTTTAATGATTGTTTCCTTGACTGTGCAAAAACTTTTTGATTTGAATATTGTCCATTTTTTGGGTTTGGTTTTGCTATAATTGATTTGGGAGTGTGCTTCGTAAATTCTTTGCCTAGGCCAATCTGTAAGAGTTTTTCTAACATTTTCTACTAGACTTCCTTTCTTAGGGTTAAATCTGTTATCCATCATGAGTTAATATTATGTGAGTGGTAAGGGGTGCAGGTTCTGTTTCAGTTTTCTACATGTGGCTATCAAATTTTCTCAGGATCATTTATTAATTAGGGATTCTTTATCTCAGTGTATGTTTTTGTCTGCTTTGTCAAATATCAGATTACAATATGTGAATGGTTTCATATCTGGGTTCTCTGTTCGAATCCAATCATCTATTTCTCTGTTTTTGTGCCATTACCATGCTGCTTTAGTTATGATAGCTTTATAGTATACTTTGATGTCTGGAAAATTGATTCCTTCCAATTTATTCTTACTGATTAAGGTTGCTTTGGACATATGGAATATTTTCTGGTTCCAGATGAAGTATAGGATTATTTTTTCTAGGTAAAATGACATTAATATTTTAATGGGGATTACATTGAGTCTATATATCACTTTGGGTAGTATAGACATTTTAACAATGTTGATTCTGCTTATCCATGAACATATATTTTTCTATCTATTTATCTCATCTTCTATTCCCTTCCTCACTATTTCACAGTTTTCCCTGTAGAGATTTTCACTTCCTTAGTTAACATATTCCTATGTATTTTTTTGTTGTTGCTATTGCAAAGGGTATTGGGTCTTTGACTGGGTTCTTATTTTGAGTGTTGTTGGAATATATAAATGCTACTCATTTGTGTGTATAAATTTGGAACCTGAGACTTTGCTGCATTTGCTTATCAATTTCTGAAGTCTATTAGCAGACTAATTGGGGTTTTCTAGTATCAGATCATATTAACAACAAAGAGCAGTCTTTTCTCATTTGAATACCCTCAATTTTCTTCTCTTGTCTGATTTCTCTGGCTACGAATTTCAGATTTTCTTCATTTAATATGATGTTTCCTCAGGATTTGTTGTGTATGTCTTTTGTAATTTTGAGGTAAGTCCAACCTACATCTATCTTGTTAAGCATTTTTATAATAAAATGGTGCTGAATTTTGTCAAATGCTTTTTCTGCATATGTAGAAGGGATCATATGGTCTTTGGTATTACTTCTAATCATGTGGTGAATTACATTTATAGATTTTCATATTTATCATCCTTGAATCTCTGGGATGAAGCCCACTTGGTCATGGTGAATGATATTTTTGATGTGCAGTTGAATTGGATTTTCCAGGATTTACTGAGAATTTTTCCATTTATATTCATAAGGAATATTGGTCTGAGGTTTTCTTTTTGTTTCTTTGTTTTTTGTTTTGTTTTGTTGTGTCCTTTCTTGGATTTGGTATCAAGGTTATCTTGGATTTGTGAAACATGTTGGAGAGGATTCCTTCCTTCTTAATGCTATGGAATAATTTCTGCAGGATAATATCAGTTCTTTCCAGGTCTGGTATAATTTGGGTGTGAAACCATCCGGTCTGTGACTTTTTGAGGGGGAACTTTTTTATTGCTGTTTTGGAAGCCATGTCAAGTAGGGCTGACATGTTAGTTCCCACTTATAAGTGAGAACATTTGGCACTTGTTTTTCCTTTCCTGAGTTACTTCTCCTAGGATAATGGTATCCAGTTCTACAAAAATTGCTGCAAAAGACATTAGTTTATTCTTTTTATAACTTTATATTCTATATGTATGTATACCACATTCTCCTTATCCACTCAGTGGTTGATGGGCACTTAGATTGTTGCCTTATCTTTGCAATTGTGAATTGTGCTCTAATAAACATACATGTGCGGATATCTTTTTGATGTAATGATTTATTTTTCACTGGGTAGACACCCAGTAGTAGGATTACTGGATCAAATAGTATGTCTACTTTTAGTTCTTGGATGAATCTCATACTGTTTCGAGTGATTGTTATTAGACATTATCCTAATTTATCTTCCCATCAACAGTGTATATATGCTTCCTTTATACTAAATCTATGCCAACATCTATTGTTTTGTGACTTATTAATAATGATCATTCTGACCAAGGTTAAGTTGTATTTCATGATTATCGGAGTTGGGCATTTTTTCATATGTTTGGTGATCATATTATATATCTTATTTTTACAGAAATATGTTCACATCTTTTGACCAATTTTTCATGGGATTATTTTTTTCTTCTTGCTGATTTGAGTTTTTTGTAGATTCTGGATTTTAGTTCTTTGACAGATATGTAGTTTGTGAATATTTTCTCCCATTTTCTAGATTGTCTGTGTAATATATTATTATTTTATTTGCTGTCTAAAAAACTTTACTTAATTCCCTTTTTAATTATTTTTTGTTGTTGTTGTATTTGCTTTAAAGTCTTAGTTATAAATGTTTTGCTTAGCCCAATGTCCAGAAGAGTTTGCCTTATATTCTATAACTTTTTAAATTTTAGGTCCTACATTTAAGTATTTAATACACCTTGAGTTAATTTTTGTATATGATAAGAGGGATTTAGTTCCTTGCTTTTAATGTGGCTATCCAATTTTCCCAGCATCATTTATTGAAAGGATGTCTTTTCTGATTTGTTGAATAAGGAAGAGTATGTTTTTGTCTGCTTTATTGAAATCAGTTGACTGTACAAATGTGGGTTTTTTTATGGGTTTTCTATATTGTTCCATTGATCTATTTTCTGCCTCCATTCCAGTTCATGCTGTTTTAGTTACTGTGGCCTTGTATAATTTGCAGTCAGGCAATGTGATGACGCTGCTTTTTTTTTTTTTTCTAAGGATTGCTTTCACTATTCAGATTCTTTGTTGATTCCATGTGAAATTTGGAGGGTTTTTTTTTTTCTAATTCTGTGATAAATAACATTAATATTTTGATATGAATTGCTCTGAATCTGTAAATCACTTTGGGAAGTATGGACAATTTAACAATATTGACTATTTCAATCTATGAGCATGGGGTATTTTTCCATTTGTTTTTGACATCTATGTTCTCTTTAATCAGTATTATGTAACTCTTGTAGAGATCTTTTACTTCCTTTCTTACGTATATTTCTATACCTATGAAATCTTCCTTTATGTGAAAATGACTTTGGGCTGATAGTTGTTATCAAACCCCCAAATTTTAAAGTTTTGTTCTCCATCATGTATCTTTCTTCAAGCTAGTGAAAGATATAGATGACAATAATAACTAACAGAGGAATAATTATAACTATATGGGGCTTGACTTCAAATCCAAATATAAAACACTAACCCAGCAGATCTGGGTTGGATGTTGAAAGACAAAGTATGGTGCTATTCCTCCCATGCATCTCTATGATTTCTTTATAAATACATTTGATTTTCTGATGATGTGGGGCTATGTGGAATCCTCCTTTCTGTGAAGAGCATAGATCTGGCTTTAAAGAGAAGTTCCTTTACAATAGTCACTGCTTAAACTAAACCTGAAATGTCTGCTACATGGATAACATAAACATTAGAACATATTTTTCTATTTTTGCTTCTCAATCAAATTATTCAGTACCTTTCAGATTTCAAATCTCAGTTAATGAAATGGAATGATTCTACATCTGCACAGATAAAATCTAAAATGCTTGCCTTGATGAAAAGTATATAAATAAATGAATCTTCACACAGAATTTTGTAGACAGTAAATTATGTTTGGGGAGAGATTTTTATATTCCACTTAGTGACATACATTTTTCTAGACAACTCAAGAGTCATATTGTTGCATTCAAGGTTAAAGTATATGTTATTGGGGCAGCGCCTGTGGCTCAAAGGAGTAGGGCACCGGCCCTATAGGCTGGAGGTGGCAGGTTCAAACCCAGCCCCGGCCAAAAACTGCAAAAAAAAAAAGAAAAAAAATATATATGTCATTGTAATATTATATAATATATATATGTGTGTGTGTATATATATGTTATATGTATATATATTATTGTAATATTTTCTCATTATAATAACAAAATGATTTTTTTGTCCAAATGTCATCAAGCAAAGTCAGCCTGTTACTTTTTGGTTGTATGTCATGTAATTAGAAGTGTTGCCTTCTGCCATGGGGAAAGTGAGGATTCTGTAAGTGGTTGGAAAGGATATGTTTAAAGAATTTAGATTCACAAATAGCAGAATTGGGGTTCCAAAAATATGAAGTTTGAGTTGGACTTTGATTAGGAACTTAAATAGTGTAAGACAATAAATTTAACAGACTATTTTCTACCAAATTTTGATACAATTATAATATTTAAATCTCTCTCATAAGTAAAATATGCAAATAAATATAACTATACTAATATTTGTTAAAGTCTCTCTCTACATTTTACTTCTACAATTGCCTTTCTTCCACAATTAAAGGTAGCACCCGAATGAGACAAGTGTTCTTTCATACAAGTCACTCTTCAAGTCATGAATCAAAATACTAATGATCCCAGTAACTCTTCCCTGTATTTTTAAATTGCTGACTCCTAGGAGTTCTTCAAAGGAGAAGTTATTTTCCTACTCAGCAATGGGATGAAGTTTGTAATGAATAAGTTAGATAGCATTCCCTATATTTCAATTATATTCAGAGGAGATGGTGCATAAACTCATTATTGATTCAGGATTCCTGAGTTTTAAAGTAGTTTGCAAGGTATTTTTAAATAATATTTAAACTGTACCTTTTTGATGTCACTACAATTATTTTCAAAGTGCCCATATTTTACCTGCATTTCTCCTCTAATTTTCTACTTGCTTTTCTAAACAGCTGTTCCTTCCTTTATTCAACTGCTTTTGTTTCATAAGCACCACTAATGAGCCAGCAAGAAGTCCCCACAAGCTATAATAAATGTAAGACAGAACTTTAAAGCTTACTTTTATTTATATCTCATTTAAATTTTAAATCCAAAATTAAACACACACATAGATTATTAAAGCCAATATTCCTTATTTTACTTTTATGACTGAAAAGCAATGCTTGGTTGGTCTACGTATATATTACACATGCCATTTTTGTAAAGAATAATAAATACAAAAATTTAAATAAAATAAATTAAAGTGGATTATGCACACAAGACATTTTCCATTTAAGAGTGTAAAAAGCAGGTAGTTGATAACCTATAACGATTTAAGTATTCATGTTACTTGGATAGGCCCAGATTTATACCATACGACAACTCTACTCTTGTTAAAATCTCATGGTCCAGCTTTTTCACTGATTCTGCTTATTCTTTAAAGTCTCTTACTGCATTTATATATTTTCCATTCTTTGTCATTCTTTATTGATCTATGAAATTAACTTTAGTATATCATAAGTAACACTTTTAGGATTACTTTCATTCTGAATCTTTTAACCTCCAGACAAATTATTGCCTTTTAGACACATTTATATTTAATTGTGCCTAATTTTGAACACTATCCTGGATTTTAACTGGCAAGTTTTTGAAGATTCTTACAATTATCACTTGGATATTCACATAATGGCTTAAACGCAAGAAGATAAATTTTGATTTCCATAAGCATGATAGACTTTTATCTTATTCAGCCACTGAGGGTGAGATATTGGGTAGTTTCACTCTTTAAGCAAGTATTAATTAGTATGTTAGTGGCAAATCGTAGTATTAATGCAGAAATCCATGAAATGTAGATGAAAACACCATGGAATCAGAGCATAGAAAGGAGTGCAACATTAGTGAACAATGATGAAAGGACACTGGTGCCAAAATGTGAAGACAGTAGAAATCAACCTTCCCGTCTTACAACAATGAAGAGCTACATAAATTGAAAATTAGTGTGTCTTCTTGGATTCATCAGAAAACTAAGTTTTTAGGACTACACACTATCCTAAAATACAAAGAGTACTGAACAAAAGGAAAATCACAGCCAAGATCTTATCAACATGTGGCAGAAACTGCTAGAGTCACAAATTGCTAGGGACACAGAGATGGTAATTCTGAAGGATTTCTGGAGGCATAGTATAGACAAGCATGAGAGACACTCATGGGAAATGGAGTCTCAGGAGGATCCCAACAAGTTCATGAAATTTGCCTTTTGGGGACCCATCAACCTCTTACAGTCATGCTCCCCAAAGAGAGCACTAATGGTGCTGGCAAGGGAAGTAAAGAGTAATTGTTATGAAATATAGCCAGAGCTTTCTGCTTTCTTCATAGCACAAACCTAGTCTTCTGGAAAAAAAAAAAAATTGGGAGCCTTACTGCAGCTGAAAAAAAGGCATTCCTCCTTCTCTAGACTTGTCTAGCCTTCCTGACTTATTTGGAAGTGGTGTGGTGTGTGTGTGTGTGTGTGTGTACAGTTAACGGGAGTCAGCATTTCAAGAAAATAGATTCAGAACACAAAAGACAGGTAGCAGAGTAGGCGGAAAGGAAAAAGAGAGCTATAAAATTGGATACATTCTTAAAAAGGTAACATCCCAGAAGCAGAGGCACACTAAAATACTAAACCTTAACCATGAGATTGAAGAATTCATGTACATATTACCATCTGCCAACAAAACTTCCATGGAGTAACAGTGGATTATAGATGAAAAAGCTTTAAGACACAGACTATCTCTGAGGAGAACTACTTTGGGAACATCAAACAACAGAAGTGAGAGAAAGAGAGAAAAAGTATACTTGGAAAATTTGAAACCTCAAGATCTGACAACTATAGTGAGCAGTAAACATAACCCGACTCCATGGCATATTTACAATAGAAATCCACACACTAAAAGCAAATTTGCCTTAGTGCCTAGAACCTAGGACATACTTATATTTTAACAGAAAGGTACAAGGCACACCAAAGGAAGAATAAAATACAGTCTAAAGAGAAAAGCAATTGTAAGAATCAGATTTAGATGTAACTTGGAAGTTAAATTTATTATGCAGGAAATTTATTTATTTATTTATTTGTAATTCTTTTTCTTGTTTGTCTTTTTAAAACAGAGCCTCACTCTGTGCCCTAGGTAGAGTGTCATGGTGTCATAGCTCATAGCAACCTCAAACTCCTGGGCTCAAGTGATCCTCTTACCACAGGCTCCTGAGTAGCTGGGACTATAGGCATCCACCATGATGTCTGACTAATTTTTCTATTTTTAGTAGAGATGGGGTCTTGCTCTTTTTCTAGCTGGTCTTGAGCTCTTGAGCTCTGCCTCAGCTTCCCAGAGTACTAGGATTACAGGCATGAATCACCATGTCCAGCCTAGACAGGAAATTTAAAATAACTATGATTGATGTTAAAGGCTCTAATAGAAAAAGTAGGTAGCATGCAAGACTAGCTGAGTAACATTGGCATAAATCTAAAATCTCTGAGAAATAATCAAAAAGAAATACTAAAAATCAAAACCACCAGAAAGAAAGAAAGAATGACTTTAATGGGCTCATCTGTAAAATCGACTCAGCTGAGAAAATAATCAGCAGACTTGAAGACACACTGATATGAATTTCCCAAACTGAACTTCAAATATGAAATGAAATTTAAAAGAGAAAAGAAAAATATAAAAGTATTGTGGAACTATTTTAAAAGATGTACAAAGGCTGACAATTAAGTTCACAAGCTCATCACTATGTGTTTATAGTGGCAGCACTGTACAAACAGGTCAGTAAGATTTTATAACTTTGGGATGTCAGTGCCTTACAGCTGTGTTCATGTTAATATGTGGTGGTGTCTTGCTGAGTGGCATTCATTATTGTTGTTGTGTGTTTTTGTGTACCATCACAAAAATGTCAGAGCTTAAATTAGAGCAAAAATTAAACATTACATTATTTATTAAACATGGCAAGAATAGAAGTGAAGTCAGTGACATTTTAATCCAAGTTCATGGGGATAATACCATGAAGAAAATGGCAGTGTACAAATGGATTAAATGTTTTCTGAGAAGAGAAAAAGTGTCACTGATAAAGAGAGGTCAGAATGGCCAGTAACAAGCAGAACTGTGCATGAAAATCATCAGCTGACTGGGACAGGCAGAGAAGACTAAACATCAATAGAGAAATAGGGAACTATTAACTGAAAATCTTGGCATGAGAAAAGTGTATGTAAAAGTGGTCCCAAATAGTTCACTGATAAAAACATACAAAGAGAGTTTAAGTTAGCCAAGACTTTTTTGAGAGGAAAGAACAATGTCTTGGATCACATTATCACTTGTGCTGGAACATGAGTCTACCAATACAACCCTGAAACAATGCATTAAAGTGCACAGTGGAAGTCAGCCAGTTTTCTATGACCACAAATTTACCACAAGTTCAAATAAAGAGTCAAAACAATGTTGCTAAACATTTTTTGTTAACAGAGGAATTATTCATTATGAATTTGTACCAAATGGACAAACAATTCACTGTTTACTATTTGCTAGTGCTGTAAAGGCTACAAAAAACAGTTAGATGTTAATGACCTGTACTTTTCACCAACAACTCATGGTTCTTGCATCATGACAAAGCACCAGCTCATACTGCACTGTCTGTAAGAGAGTTTTTAGGCAGTAAACAAATAACTGTTTTGGAACACCTTACCTACTCAGCTGATCTGGCCACCAATGACTTTTTTTCTTTACCCAAAGATAAAGGAAATATTGAAAAGAAGACATTTTGATGACATTCAGGACTTTGAGGATGCTATGATGACAGTTCTGATGGTCATTCCAGAAAAAGAGCTCCAAAGTTACTTCAAAGGGTGGATTAGGTTCTGATATCATTGCATAGCTTTCCGAGGTGAGTACTTCAAAGTTGACCATAGTGATATTCAGCAATAGAGGTATGTAGTACCTTTTCTACAATGAGTTTGTGAAATTAATTGGAATAACTCATAGCATATGTAATTTGTAAGCAAGAAGATTAGAATGAAACAGATTAAACATTTGATACTATAATAACCAAGAACTTCTAGAGATTAATGACAGTCATTAGATCATAGGTGCTATAATCTCAGACAATAAAGACCAAACAGGGACACAGCTATATGTATAATGTTCAAAGTGCAAAAATCAAAAACAGTGAAAAAAATCTTGAAAAAAGCTAGAAGGGGAAAAAAAAACATGTTATTATACATATAAAAAAATAAGAATTATATTGCAAACCCCTATGCATTATCAAGTTCACATGAATATTCAATAAGATAGACCACACTCTGGACCATAAAATACAAACTGAAAATTTCATGCACTATGTACATACATAGAAATGAAAGAAGATCTAAATCAAAAATCTATGCTGTCACATTCAAAATTTATAGAAAGAAAACATATGCCTTTAATAAGAAAAATAAAAGATATTCTATGTCCATAAATTTGATAACCTAAATGAAATGGAATTTGAAAAAAAACCATACACCTAAACTCATACAAGGTGAAAAATAACTTAAACAAGTCTATGTCTATTAAAGATATTTCATCAATAATTGATAACCTTTCCAAAAAATCACTTGGCCCAGATGAATTAAAAAACGAATTTCACAAAACATTTTAAAGAAAAACATCATCAATTCTCTACCATGGCTTCAAAAACAGAAGCAGAGAGATCTATTCCTAACTCATTCTATCAAATCAACATTATCCTAAAACACAAATAAGAAAAAGGTATTATAAGATGAAAAATTGCTAACATCTCTCATTAGGTGAAGAAATGCAAATTAAAAGAATCTTTCATATAAAAGGTATAAATTAGTTTCATAATAGGGGTGTGTACATTGGATACTTTTTCCTCCATTCTTGTGATATTTCGCTCATCTTTCTAAGAGTAGAATGTGAATGTTTTAAAGCAATAACTGAGAAAATGACATGAAGGCTGGTTGACCAGTTTGATGGAAGTATTTCAGAATACATGTGAAAACCCCACACTGTACCCCAGAAGTGCATTAATGTACATAGTTATCATTCATTAAAAAAAAAAGAAAAGGAAAGGAAAGTCCTTTATAATAAAAGATCTTGTCCTACTGAAAAAAAAAAAAGAAATCTTGCATTCTCATTATCCCTGGTCCACATTTTCTTAATCTGTAAATGAATAGATTATTCTTTTTTGTCCTTGCTCAAAATCATGTCTATAAGCCAATAACATATGTGCTTTTTTTTTTTTTTTTTTTTTGAGACAGAGCCTCAAGCTGTCCCCCTGGGTAGAGTGCCATGGCATTACAGCTCACAGCAACCTCCAACTCCTGGGCTCAAGCGAGTCTCCTGCCTCTGCCTCCCAAGTAGCTGGGACC
>CAUYTI010086038.1:0-17039 GCA_963575145.1 Galago senegalensis | reverse complement strand
TGGAAAAGACAGAGACAGAAGACATTAATTGAGAAGAGACAAGAGAATAAAAACAGAAATAAGTTCTGTAATCACATGGCCTTTGATTGAATGAACAAAGAAATCCTAAGCATCAATAAATCATTCACACTGGAAATTGTTACTTTTTGTTAAGTTTGTGATGTGATAGAAGTTGCACGACAGACAAGGTCCTGCCCATGTGGAACTTAAAATGCAATGAGGAAGACATACACTGACTATAAACTATGACAGTGATGAATGTTACAAAAGTGGTGCTATACAGTATTAGAGTAATATAACATATAACGGAAGGAGCTCTTCTGGACTCAGGTTCAGGGAAGCTTCCCTGGTGAAATGATGAAATTCAGAGCAGAAGAATGAATAGATGTTGGTAGGCAAAGCATCGAGGACAAGTGCTTCATACAGAATGATCAGCCAGAGCAAAGCCCCAGACACAAGAGAATTCACTTTCAGGCAAGTAAAAGAAAAGCAAATTTGCTCTGGGATTGCAGATCGTATGTTGTTATCTGAGGCTGGAAAGGGCGATTGAAGCCAGGTCTTGGATGGCCTGATAAATCCTGATAAGGGATTAGTCTTTTAATTTAAGGAAATGACAATGAAGTGTTTTGAGGGAAAAAAATCATATGATCAGATTAAAATAAAAATTTTCTTACTAAACTATAGAAATGAGAATTAAGGCAAATATAACGAAAAGGGGGAAGATTACCATATTCTATTCCAAAAATGACATTTGAAGCCTTAGACAACAATGGTAACATTGCAGATAAAAATGAGGAAGAATCTGTAAGAGCTTTTTAGAAGGTGGAAGTAATAGAACTGGATGATTTATTGATGATTAGGCATCAGGGAAAGGAATGAATTTGTTATTCCCAGATTTTGGATTGTGCAGCTAGGTCAATATTGATGCCAGTTATTGGGTCTGAGTATACTAAAAGAACAGTAGGTTTGAGAAGAAGAAGTACCACTAGATGCTAGTGAACTATTTTTGCCTCTTAGATCTCTAATGGCCAGGTCTATGAGTTATATTAATTTTTCCAAGAGGAAAAAATATCAGAAGAGTTATTGGGCAATGAGAGTTAAGGAAAAATAAATATGTAAGGATATTTTCTGCATATTGTTCTCATGGATAGGAAATAAGTTCTCTGTAGGACAGGAAATGTTGGAGCGTGGGGCATTTACATCTGTCATTATCAGTTTTATGTGTACTGGGAGTAAAGATGCAGATGAAAGTCAAGAAGCTAAGGTTCTTAAAGTCCTGTGGAATCTGCTTCCAGGCACATTGCCTGCAATCAGGATGTTTATGTAATTGCAGGTTTCAAAGTTAAGTGAATTTGTGGGGCCTTTTGTTAAAAAAAATTGTTAAAAACTTCAAGACATAATCTGTCATGGTATTAGCGTTAAAAAATAAAGATAAAAATGTTGCTGTAACAGTCTCATGGAAAAGCCATGTCGCAGAGAATAAGCATGCTTAATGAAATTGTGTTTTAAATAAATGTGACCATTTGCTCACTCAGCAAAATGGCGAGCTTTTTTAATTTACTGTTGGTTTATATAGTCAATCTTGTGCATGCGCACTATACAGCAATGACCACATTAATATTCATTACAATCCCTCTGCACAGGCGCATTGCACATCAATGACTTCATTAATCCATTTGAACATCTCATGACCACCTGCTCTATAAGTAGCTCCTCCCTAGTAATCTGATAATCCACCCAACATACACCTTTAAGCATAATCCTTTCAACATAACCTGGTTTAACATAACTTACTGGAGAACATGTTGTCAGTCATTACTTTCTTTGTTCTTATTTGATGAAGCCTGAGGCTGTGGAGGAACAAGGTAGACTGAATACTTGCCCTTGCTGGCCTTACCGTTTTGAGGCTGTTACTTCAAATCTTTAAATAAGGCATAAAGAAACTTCTTGGGCATATAGGAATTTGTGCGCAAACCTCTGCTCCCATGTATGCCTTAAGTCAGGGGTTTTTTTGACTGGAAACTTTTATAAGGAATTTTTAGGCTGGACTTCTCAAAACCCTTTCATGGGCCCAGGTTTCATCTGTGCCATTAGTTACTTATATGCATTGAGTAAATTCCTCTTCTCTTGAGGTCCCCAAGCACATTTCCATTCCCGGACCCATCAGCAAGTGACCTTTGTTACTTACCACAGATCAGGAAAGATGGGTGTCTGGCCAGTTTTCCAAAGGGCTTTTTTATTGGCCTTATAAAGTTAACCTTAATTCCTTAACGCAGTCTGGATATCTCTGGAAATGCCATTCCAGCCAAAGCCTTGGTTATGTTAGGATCACAACCAACCTGGCCACATGAGATTCTGACTCAGTTTCTCACAAGTATGCCTGCACAAAGTCTTTTCACTGCTCTCTCTCAAACAGCTTTTTTGGCCAGAGGCATATAAGTGTTTTGCCTATACTCTGGTCATTGCCCTCTTTCCAAACCCACCTCCTGACTCTGCCATTGCTCGACAGCTCAGAACCTTTGTACTTGCTAGTCCATCTTTGGGAACTCCCTTCTCTAGACTGTCAATCTAGAATGGAGGCTTCTTTCCATTCTACTAATTTTAGCTTATCCCCATCTTAAGTAGCACCCACCAATTATTGTTGCATCACTCTCTTTTGTAGTGCTTAATCTTACCTGGAATTATCTTGTTTACTTATATCTTGTTTATTTTCTTCTCTTCTGTGGGATAATGTAAGTTCTGTGAGGCAAGAATCTATTCTGTCTTTTTCGATGAGGTTATTCCTAGGGCTAGAACAGTAGGTGCTAGGCACACAGTAGGTGCTCAGTTTAGATGTTTGTTGAATGAATAAATAATTCAGAGGGAGCTCAGGCACACAGAAAACAAAGGGTCACCCAGAAAGCAGAAATTTCCTCACATAATTTATTGTTCTCCAAAATACCAGTGGAGTAGAAACTCTATCCCAAGGACAGAGTCAGAGTGTGAACATTTGAGTCCAAAGGGTCTTTGGAAGCAAGGAGAACCCATCATCCACAGCACTCTGAGGGATGGAGAGAAGGCCCAGGGGTCTGTGGGGCATCTGTCACCGGATGAAGTTGAAGGAGGATGTGAAGAATATAAACAGTAGTCCTAGGACGATACTCGTGATCCCCATGGCTAAGGCCAGGTTGGAATTCTTCTTTGCCCTCGTTCTGTCTCCATAGTTATTGGCATCCCGGGTCTGTAAGGGCGAGAGGCAGATTGGTGAGAATGACCTCAAGAAGGGGGTGCAGATGGATGGAACCAGGGCATAGAGGGGCTGCCTTTGGCTGGGGTAGGCTAAAGGGAAGCCAGAGGAAGTTTCCTTATGAAGAAAACTGGGGCCAGGATAGAAATGAAAGTCAGGACAGGACCCACAAAGTAGGGGGAGTACCTTGAGGAGGAGGGCATAAAGGGTATAGTGAAATAAAAATGAGATACTGAGGGCGGCACCTGTGGCTCCAAGGGGTAGGGCTCCAGCCCCATATGCCAGAGGTGGTGGGTTCAAACCCAGCCTGAGCCAACACCCCCACTCCGCCGCCCGACACACACACACACAATGAGATACTGGGCAAGAGGCAGAGTGGTGGGAGGATGTGCGAGGGGCAGGGTCGGTTCCCAGAGAGAAGGGCAAACAAATGGAAAGGTGTCCCGTGTGAAGTCTGGGAGTTTGACGGAAGGAAGGAGCAAGGTGGCCCCTTGGGGAGAAGGCTGAGAATTGGACAGAGAAGGGGAATGGGGGGAAAGGAGTTATAAGACAGAAGGATACCCCTGGGCAGAGGCCTCCGTCATTGCAGAGAGGGGTTTGTGCCTCACCTTGATGGAGAAAACAAGAGCCAAAATCCCAAAGGGGAAACAGCAGAAGATGGACACAATGGCCAGCGGCAGGAAGTCCTCCACGGGAGGGTCCCTGGGCCGAGACGGCCGAGACTGCCGAGACGTCATCAGATGGTCTACAAAGGCCTGCAGAGCCCAGGGAGCCGCAGCGACACGCTGCAGGAAGGTAACGGAGAGACCAGCAGAGACAGGGTCTGCAGACAGCAAGAGGGAGAATGTACAGCTAAGGAGGGATGCCGTGTGCTGTACTGACCCCACCAGCCAGGAAGAGACCAGGAAGCTGAGCCTGGCCTACCAGCGGGGGTCTCACGGATCCCAGTGATATTCCACAGTGCCCAGAATCCCCTACGGTCCCCATCACCTCTTTTTGCGTCCTTTAACTCTCTCCCTGAGGCCCCATCATGTCCCACTGCCTTCCTGTGGGTCCCTTGCTGCTGCCAATAATCTCCATCTAGTGCCACATGATATTCTCATGCCCCTTAACTCCCTGTCCCTTCCTTTCCTAGCAACCCCATCCAGATTGCCCACTAAATCCGCCTCGTCTCCCCTCAAACCTCTTGCATTCCCCCCATAATTGTCTTCTTGGGCCTCACAACTCTCTCCAGGTACCCATAACCCACTTCTTGTCTGGTAACGTCCCCCAACCCACCCACAGTCCACTCCCCATCCCCGTAATATCCTCCCTGTGCCCCATAACCCTTTCCCCAAATCCCCTTCCAGTCTGCCCACACGCTCCTCCTCATCGCCTTCAAGGCCCATATTTAAGCCCTCATAAGCTTCATCTTATCCTTCTAGAATCCTCTACTCAACACCCCATCCCCACACGCGCAACACCCGCACAAGTCTCCTATTAGCCAACCGACTTGTTTATCGTCCGGAATCATCGTCCCTCTTGTAGCCAGGGAGTGACGTCACCAGGTGCGGGCTTTCTAACCGTCCACTCCGCCTTTGAATCCGCTTCCCTTCCCCTTTGTGATTGGCTCCTCTCCTGAAAGGAGGAGTTCCAAGAGTTTTCTATTTTTTTTTTTTTTTTTTTTTTTTTTTTAGACGGAGCCTCAAGCTGTCCCCCTGGGTAGAGTGCTATGGCATCACGCTCACAGCAGCCTCCAACTCCTGGGCTCAAGCGAGTCTCCTGCCTCGGCCTCCCAAGTAGCTGGGACCACAGGCGCCCGCCACCAAGAGTTTTCTTCTAGCTTGGGCTTCTCTGATTGGTTCAACGACGTAGGGCGTGTTTCTTGAAAATTCAGTCTTTTTCTTGATTGGATTGACGAATTCAGACCTTTGCTTTTCCTTACTCAAATTGAACTCGTGTCTGCTATTTTCCACTCTACCCTACGGAAGAGTTGCATAAATGCTAATGGTGGGATTTACTAATTCATTCCGTGTAGATTTATATTTGACATCTACTTTGTGCCTGGCCTTGTGCAATGGGCTCTGGGAACCAAGACGTGGCTGAGAATAGACAAGCCATGGCTCTCTGGTGGAGTTCACAGTTCGTGGTGAAGACAGAAGATAAACACTCATATGAACAAATGAGATAATTTTCGGATGGTAGTGACTGCTTAGGAAGGAAAGAAATAGAAGGATGTGGCAGAGAGGGCTCTGTTGTCTGACTAAAGAGTTTTCTAGGCTGGGCACCGTGGCTCATGCCTGTAATCCTAGCACTCAGGGAGGCTGAGGCAGGTGGATAGCTTGAGTTCACAAGTTCGAAACCAGCCTGAGCAAAAGTGAGACATCTCTACTAAAAAATATAAAAACTGAGGCAAGAGGATCGCTTGAGTCCAAGGTGGAGGTTGATGTGAGCTATGATGCCACAGCACTCTACTCAGGGTGACAGCTTGAGACTCTGTCTCAAAAAGTAATAATAATAAAATAAAATAGTTTTCCACCTGTCGCCCAAGCCAATGAATGGAAAAGTGGATGAGAAATCAACAATTTCACTTTTATTTACAGAAAAACCAGCAATTCCAGAGAACAGTGAGGATATCAGAGCTGTTCTGCTCTCTTGTTTTTTCACTTTTATATTCTCACAGTGAAAGTAAAAGCATATGTTAGTAATGTTATTAATCACCATAGCATAAATCAAACAGATTTTTTTTTCCTCATAGGTTAAAAAGGTCACACAATATCCCCCTATCTAAAAGCATTTTTAAGGGCCGGGTGTGGTGGCCCACACCTGTAATCCTAGCCCTGTGGGAGGCCAAAGCAGATGGATTGCTTGAGGTCACGAGTTCAAGATCAGCCTGAGCAAGAATGAGACCCCCATCTCTCAAAAATAGCCAGGCGTTGTGTGGGGCACCTGTGGAGCCAGCTACCTGGGAGACTGAGGCAAGATAATTGCTTAAGCACAGGAATTTGAGGTTGTTGTGAGCTATGAAGCCACGGCACTCTACCCAGGGTGACAAAGTGAAATTCTGTCTCAAAAATAAATAAATAAATAAAAGTGGTTATATCTTCAAAGCATTTTTACTTTAGACTATATTTATAGTTTTTTAGTACTCCAGGTCTGGCGTTGGGAGGAATGGGCTGCAGATATCCATGTTGGAGCCATCAGAGGAGCAGGTGTGTGGCTGCCCCATAGAGGCCACATAGGCTGGGTGTCCCACAGCTGATCTAAGTCTTTGCAGAATACCCCATGATCTTCCCAGAACACAGCACATGTGTGAGTTGCTGTCAAAAGGCCTTGTCTTCGGCCTCTCAGCTGGCTAGGAAGCTGCCACGGCACTATGGTCCTTGGAGTGTCCAGTCTCTTAACTTTATAGCAGAAGGCCTTGTGTATGAATAAACAACTCCAGATGGCAGCACGTAGGCCCATCTGACCCAGTAGGGTCTGTCCAGCAGCACCCTCTATGTAATGGTTACTTAGGATAACAGTGGTCACCCTTAGCTCCAGGAAGGCAAGTTGACACGGGCAGAGCGGGAAGAGGGGACATCTGCGCTGAGACCTGAAGGCTGAAGAGGATCCAGCCATGGGAAAATTTGATGGAAAGGGTTCCATGCAGGGAAAACAGCAAGTGCAAAGGTCCTAGGAAGGGAAGGAGGTTGGTGTGGCAGAGAGACAGAAACAAGGGCAGTGTGGCTGGCCAGTGCAAGGGAGGAGCAGGAAGTGGGAGGTGGAGAAGAAGAGGGGAGCAAGGTCTACACATCGAGGTGAAAACTTTGGATTTGATTCCAAGAGCTGTGGGAGTGTTATGAAGGATTTAAGCCAGGAAGTGTGCTATGATTTAGGCTTTAAAGATGCACTGAGCTGAGCCTTGATGAATGGAGAGTGGGGACACTAGGTTCCTGTTTTTTCTGAGGGTTCACTGGAAACAAGAGAGGATCCAGACATGGGCTAGGGCTGTCTGTCCTAGAGAGAGATCCCCAGGGCAAGTCAATCCAGAAATGAGTGAAGCAGCATGACTGCAACAGCCTCTCCCTCTTGGGTTCCTGTTGGCTCCTGCATCAACAGCCCTCCAATTTTGGTTATTCTGGCCAGCTCTCATCCCTTCCCTTGAATTTTAATTCCTGATTAGCACATGGTAGTCTCTTCATGCTCTGGATCCCCCCTCACTCATCATCATCATCTTACAGAGTGTCCACTATATGCCAGGTGCTCTTCTAAGCAGCTTAGATATGCTAATTTCCTTAGTCCTCACAGCCAGATGACAAAGAATTATTATCCCCACTTTAAAGATGAGAAAACTGATGCTCAGAGAGATTGTGACAGCTAGCAAGTGGCATGGCAGCAATTCAAACCTAGGCAGTCTAGCTCCAAGGTTCCGGAGTGTTGATCCAGCCCATGTTTCTCAAGCATCTACAGTATGTGTTGAGTCCCATTCTAGGTGTTAGAACTATAGACAGTACAAATGAATGTCCTCGCCCCCATGAAGCCATATTCCCTATATCTCCACCCTCTCTCTCCTAATTGAGACATTATCTATTTCATCTTTCCCACAAAAAGAATAAAAATAAAAAAAGCCTCAATCTCTCAGTCCCTTCAAGCTAGGAATCTGGTTGGGCGGGGTGGGGTGGGGTGGTGGGGTGGTGGGGTTGGGTTTTTAATTCCAGAAACAAAAAGGGAAGCAGCACATGGATCCCTGTTGCTATGGTTTCAGAATCTGCATCTCACGTCTCTCTAGTTTAAAAAAAAAAAAAGTCATTCTTACCCCCTTGCTTATAATCCTGTCCTGCTTTTCTTGGCTTTTCGTAAACAAACTTCTTGAAACAAACATCTACACTGTCTCCACTTCCACACCTCACACTCAATCCGTGGTACTTTGAAACCAGGTATTGGCCTACAGTGTTTGAGAAACTGGAACCCATGTTCTCTTTAGCTGTTGGCACTGGCTGTCCTTTCTCTTTCACCTCCACGGTTTGGGAAAGCAGTGACCATGGTCTGTCTACACTCTCCCTTTTGCTTATGGCTTGGATCCCAACAGTAAAGCACTTACATCTGCTGATCTTCTGAAATTGCCCTCACCAGAGGAGCTAAAGACTCCCTCTCTTTAAATCCAGAGTATGTGACACTCCTGTCCATGTCCTCCTTTCGAAAACTGTCTTAGACCCTTTGTTTCCACCATCTAGGGGGCCTGCCAGAAGCCAACATGCATTCTTCATCCCAACCAACTTTGAACTCTGTCTTCCCCTACCTCCAGGCCCCATATTATTTTGTTCTGGAATGTCCATGTGGCCCCTTAAAACGCTATGAACTAATTCACTTCATGAAGAATTTCCTGACTTCTGGATCGTCTATGTTGATTGTGATTAAATACAATTGTGTCTTTGACACACCATATTGATGTCTACACTGTGTCAACCTCCCACCTACTTCCAACTCCCTGCACACTGGCTCTCCACACCTGCCCTCCTCTTAAAACCACCAGCTAAGGGAATCACCAGCTAAAACCCAGCGGTGTTACCATCCATTAATGGTTCTTACCTGGTTCTTAACTTACATTAAGTTAAGTATTACTGGTGCCTGTAACCCCTCCTAGCACTCTGGGAGGCCAAGGCAGGTGTATTTGAATATGACCTTAGTTTCCAATAATGCATAAAATACCCCCCACAAACTTAGCTGTTAACTCATAGTTCCATCCCCATGTCTTCAAGACAGCAATGGAGATTCACCCTTGCCTCTGATCCTCTCGCACCTTGAACCTCTTTTGTCAGCCATGAGTCTCACTGACAATGAGTCCCTTTGAAGAACTCTCCTGATTAGGTTAGGCCCACTGAGGATATTCTTCCTAACTTAATGTTAACTGCTTTGGGACCTTAACTACATCTGCAAAATCCCTTCACATCAGCACGCAGACTACAGTGGAATCTCTGTAGTTGACCACTTCCCTACATTGACCACCTCCTTAAGCTGACCTAATAATATCCGCAGACCAGACATGCACCACCGGTACTCAGTGGAAGTTTCTTATGTTGACCATTTCCTAAGTTAACCAGTTTGCTGCAGTCTCTTGGGTGGTCAAGGGGTTTACAGAGGTAATACTTGACCAAATAACTGGAAGGAGGTGTGTGCATACCAGAGAGTAGGAATCCCGAGACTTTCTCAGAATTCTACCTACCACAATGTGATTTCATAGTCCATCATTCCATCTGCGTATTAGATGACATTCTGCTTTAAGAACCTTCCCCATTTTTCACCTTCTTTATTCTTTCTTTCTTTCTTTCTTTCTTTCTTGCTTTCTTTCTTTCTTTCTTTCTTTTTTTGAAGACAGAGCCTCAAGCTGTTGCCCTGGGTAGGGTGCTGTGGCATCACAGCTCACAGCAACCTCCAACTCCTGCGCTCAAGCGATTCTCCTGCCTCAGCCTCCGCAGTAGCTGGGACCACAGGCGCCCGCCACAACCCTTGGCTATTTTTTGGTTGCAGCCGTCATTGTTGTTTGGTGGGTCCGGACTGGGTTTGAACCCGCCAGCTCAGGTGTATATGGCTGGCGCCTTAGCTGGTTGAGCCATAGGCTCCAAGCCTCTTTATTCTTTCTTCCAGAATAGGTTGAAGAATCCTTTTTTAAAAGGTGAAAGACTTGTACAAGGTGAAAAAGAAACAGAGGATAAGAATATTTTAATTCAGTACTTTATAATCCACTACTGACATTACTCACTTTACTTCCCTCTATAAATCTCCTAGTGTTCCTACCAGGTTTGTCTAATTCCTCTCTCCCGCAGCTCTTGGGAAACCATCCAGGCTGCAGACACCGGTCTGGCAAGTACAAAGAGTGGAGGCTCGGACTTCCAACCAATCCCCATCAGAGTGAGTGGGGTCAATGTTCTGACGGAGGGTGGAACAGAGGGACCACGCCCCCTTACGAAGCTAGCCAATCAGGACTTGAGGTGCTGGTTTCTCCATTGTGAAGAACCAGCTCTTGATGGTCTGGGTCCGGGGATTCTAGTTAGAACAAGGGGAGGTGTATGGCTCTCTGTTTTCAAGACACTCCCAGGTGTATCTTTGGTTGAGTAGAAAGGTCATGTTGAAAGAAGAGGCTAAACCGGATGTCCCAAAGACTAAAGAAGAGGCTAAACCAGATGCCCCAAAGACTAAGCCCAAAAAGGAGCCTAAACAGACGCCGGAAGAACTGGCGTTTTACGCCCCAAGTCACATATGTTTGGCCCTCATTGCTGTACTTTGCTTCCCTCCCTTGGGATTTGCAGCTGTCTACTTTAGTATCCAGGTAAAACACTGCCCAAGTCATAGCCCATCCTGTCCTCTGCTTGCCCCCTGCGTGTGCTCCTATCCTGGGACCTGGGTAGGGGCTAATCTTCAGTGGCAGCGGGTCTCCAACCCTTCTCCCAAGAGTTTCTGAACTGAGAAACTCACATCTATGCTTCCACCCCTATAGACTATGAAGGCTAACAAAGCCAGCAATTGGGAAGAAGCTTACCGCCACTCAGGTCGAACTGGGTGGTTAGGTGTAATCGGCATACTCCTCGGTTTAGCCATCATTTACTACTGTGTCCTGTTTATGTGAGGACCAGGCCATCAACCCAGGGGTCTACTCCCCAACAGAGCCATCCACCAAAACACTGACCAACCAAGTCAGCCACCATGCAAGAAACTTAACAGCTGAGACATCCCCTAGCCAAGAAACGTACCACCAAGGGACTCAACCTTCAAGCAACCAACCAGCCCAGGAACACCCAGACTGCCTGTCTGTACTACTTCAGCTCACCCAGCCTTTAAAACTATCTTCATCCACCTTAGGGATCTACACTCAATGCTTTAGATCCCCTTAGCTTCTTAACACTGGGCTGCTCTTTTAGAGAAATATTTATTTAAACCAATAAAACTGAATGGAATATTCTGACTCTTATGTGTGTTAGGCATGTGGTGGGTGTGTGCATGCATGTGATCTTTTCTGGTTTACTATCTGTGTTTCACTGAGGCTGTGCGTTTCCTAGACTGGTGTGAAAGTCAGAATGTCCTAATGGTGAAGCCTGGGTATGTGAAAATCAAGCAGATGTGGGTTTTACATCTATCTTGGACACTTAAAAACTGGATATCCTTGAACCACATACTTTTTTTCTTCAGCATAATTCCTTTGTCTATAAGACAATCATAATAATTGCTATTGAGGGGTAATATGTGAACATTTGAATCAATGTTTATTCCTTAGTGCTTTCCCATTCAAGCTGAAATATTAGGCATCTAGTGTTTTTTTGTTTTTTGGTTCTTTTTTTTTTGCTTTTTGTTTTTTGAGATAGACTCTCATTATGTCACCCTCGGCAGAGTGCCCTGGCATCACACCTCACGGCAAGCTCAAACTCTCGGGCTTAAGTGATTCTCTTGCCTCAGCCTCCCAAGTAACTGGGACTACAGGCACCCACCACAATGCCTGGCTATTTTGGGGTTGCAGTTGTCATTGTTGTTTAGCAGATCTCGGCTGGGCTCAAACCCACCAGCTTCAGTGTATGTTGCTGGCGCCCTACTCACTGAGCTATAGGTGCCGAGCCTAGGCATGTAGTGTTTCCGAGCAGGGAAAAGAAAACACAAACCTCTTTCAGCTTTTCAAAGCAAAAAGTCAAAATTTTAGGGGAAGGATGGAAAGACCTCAAAATGAAAATGGAGTAGGCATAATAGCTGCTGATGAAGACCACCTCTCCCCTAGTCCAGAAAGCTAATGGTCCCCCATTCATGGAAAAGAGAAAGTGGAAAGATATTAAATGCCAGCACATTCAGAAAGAGGTCCCTATAGCCTGCATCTCATCAACAAGGAGGCTAGAGACCTCAGATATTACCTGTATTTCCTTCTCACAGTTTAGGCCTAGTGAGGCTCCAAGACCTCAAAGATGATATGTTACATAGTAGGGAGGTCTAGAAAGACATGACCTCAGACAGCCAAATTGGATATCTTTTGTCCCAGCTTGATGAGGAAATGGGGTCTATAGGAATCTCAGGTGGCAGGCAGAGAAATGACTATCAGGGGAAAACTAGGGAGCCATTCAGGACAAATAAAAACAGAACTCTAGACTGACAGCATGGACAACAGACACCCAGGAACTGTTTCGGATGCTCCAGCTTCATGGACAACCCCCAATTGATGCCATCCCCCCTTTTCATGAACTTCCTGCTTTACACCATGCAAAGCCTCCCTCCCCTCCCCTTGTGTAAGCCACCCAGTCTGTCGTATTGTGTTATGGCTGCCCTAGCAAACTAACATAAGAGATAGACCTGCTCCTGAGTGGTTTCCAGACACCACTCCAGCGGCTGCAACACCCTCAGGGTAAACTTACGCAGAATACTACAGAGACACGTATCAGGAAAACAGCCACATCCGAAGACAGCAAGTGACAAAAACCTCTCCAACTCCCTTAGCTGGACAGCCCTGCAAGATGGATCTTTCTATAATACTATTAAACTTGCAAAATTTATTAATTTCTTATGTAAAACTCTTTCTTAGCCTTCATAAAATTCCAGCTGACCCACTCACAGCCCTTACAAAGAGCCACCACATGCCTTGCTGATGTTCGAGGCTAGCCTGAGCAGTTCCCTTTCACCCTGTGATGATCGCGTGTAAGACTCTTTCTTTACCATAACATGCTCATCAAGGCCACATGGCCTCCCTCTATCCCGACCCCAATGCTCTGCACACCAACACCCCTGACTTGCTAAACCAAATGTGAGGTCCCTTAACACTGCACAGGTAGCTAAAAAACAACCTCGCCAGCCCCGGATGAAAACCTTCACTGTTGCCCAATGAAGGAAAGAGGGTTCCTGTAACACAGTGGTTCTCAACCTGTGGGTCATGACCCCTTTGTAACAATGAAAATACATTGCATTAGGAAGGTTGAGAACCACCTCTGTAACACATCCCCCGCCCTCCCTAGCACTGTCACTGACCTCTTCTTCTCACCCTGCCATTGATAAGATCTCCATGGCAACAAGAGTTCACAAATCTGCCGTTACCCCGGGGCTGGTCCATGTGCTCCTACACTCCCTCTCCACTGACCAATACTTTGCCTTAAAAAATGTCTTGACAACCCTCACCGTGCCATTTTAACAGCCTGTCTGCCCTGATTTAGCAGTCGTTCCTGACGTAACCCTGGCTGTCCTAATGTGGTCCCAATATGACCCCCTTTTGTCCTATTATAATAACTTCATCCTTTCATAATCCCAATGTCCTGGTAGCCCTCCACTGTCTTTCCACACCCTCCTCACTGTTGTGAAATAAAACTCCGTCTGCTCTGATAAATGTTTTTCGGCTTCCCTTCCATCCATGGTTGTCCCAATACTCCCTTCCTGACAGTCCATTGTCTGCACGTCCCTACCCCATCACTCCCTGTCTCTCCAGTGGGCCCCCCATTACTGCACTTCTCTGCTATAAAATGATGGCCTCACTGCTCAGCGATTGTGCCCATCAGGGGATTAAAAGTCACCTTGAAGGAGAGCTTCTGCCCACTCAACACCAGGGCTAGGCTCCACCCAACATCTGAAAGCCTGCCTTGGGGGCATGGCATTTTGATACCTGGCCTTTCCTCCTTTTTCATCTTGTCCTAGAATATCCTGGATCTAGACATACTTGTGCATTCTAGGATCTCAACGTTTGGGATTTCAGAGTGCTGGGCTATGACAAGGATGTTGGAGATTGTCTGGAGCAGGAAATTTTCAGAGTTGTCTTTTCATTTTTAGGGTATCCGGGTCCGAAGGTGCCTGAGTTCCAGAGTCAATCCATTTTTTAAGAAGGTAGCCAGAACCAGAGGTCCCTGAGCTCTGGGTTCAAAGGTGCCTGAATTCTATGGGTCCATTGTCAACCTAAATAACAATCACAAAACGTCTCTCTAAAGCAAAATTATATTTATGTGGGAATCTAGGGCACTGCGATGAGAATACACGTGCCACAGCAAACTATGTGTGTATTCAAGGAGGCCAAGAAAGACAAAGGTTTTTAAAAGAAAAACAAAGAGGATTGCATAATTGTTTTGAGATGGTTTTTAGTAATTCCATGAAAGGAGGTTGGGTTGGATATGTCGTATCCAGAATTGGCTATAAAGGCCAATAAAGGTGATGACACTCTGAGGTTGAACAGGCAATTGCTGGGCAGATGTCCTCACAGATATATTGTTGTGTGAGAGTGAGATGGCCTTTGGGAAAGGCTATGGTTTTTGCAGACTCTTTTGTGATAGTTTTGTTGTCAGGTATACAAACGTGAGAAGGCTTCATGGGTTTCCCAGCTCTTCTCCTTTTCCCTTCCCTTTCGTTCCCTTCCCTCCCCTCCCCTTCCCACTTTTCTTCTTCCTTCCTTCCTTCCTCTCTTTTCTTCATTTTTTGGCACAAATGACTCCACCTTGATCCTGGCAACTTTCACATCTCCCCTTTATGGGTCAAGACCTTTCTCTGAAATCACCACTGTTCAATCAATTCCCTAGTTAGGTTTTGATGTCCCTGGGTGCTGGGATGGACCAAACCTTGTTGCTGACCTAGTTCCACATCAGAGAGAGCGATTGGCAATTAGAAGTCAGTGTCAAAAACCTTTTAGCTACATTTGAGCTACAAGGGAAGTTTGAAGGGAGTGGACTCTCAGGCTAAGTCTACCTGGACTACATTATGAAGGTCAATTTTGCCTGTTCTATAATCTTTTGTTATCATCTCAAAGTGCTGGGCCAGTGTTATTGTTAGGAGTTGTGCTTCCATAAAAATTTAACAAGTAACAGATACAAAGTTTAAGAAGGAAAAATACAAAGTAAAATTAACAGTATCTGAGCTATAAACCTGGACTTGAAGGCAACTAATTAACTAAATCAAATGGCCATGGGGAATGAAGTGACACCGATTGTAACCATGTTTATTTATTGTGTGTATGTGGGTCTCATTTTCCCAGAGCAATTTATCCAGGTATAGCACACAGGAGTATTGGCAATAGCACATGTTTTCTTATTTAACCAACAAATACTAAAGGATCTCTTGGGTCAGATTCTGTCAAGTTACCAGCAGAAGCTACTGATTGTAAACTTTCAATTACACCATTGTCCTGCCAAGTGAAAAAGAGCAGTGAGAGTGTGTGGGGTAAGAGTCTCATTATGATATAAAGGCTTGTTCCAGGGTCTTGTGAAAAGCTGTCTATAGTTGGAAAACATCAACTTCTCATCCTGGTTTGCAGTTCGACTGTTCGACTGTCTGGGTGGCGTCAAACTTTTTGGGTGGCTCATACATCAGGCATAAGACTTATCCCTTAAAATTTACCCAGTTTCAGCTTAGAGGGCTTTAGGAACAGAGAAATTTCAGTTTTTAGTAATTCCATGAAAGGAAGTTGGGTTGGATATGTTGTATCCAGAATTCAGGATTTAGTCTAGTCTACTCTTTAGATAACACAAACTGAAAAAGGAAGCACAGGGTTAGAATCTAATAATAGGTGTGTTATAGTTTTTCTTTAGGGACATAACTTTTTTCTGCACATTGATCTCACAGGAATCTGAGACTTCAAAATCTCTTAGGCAGGAAACCAAACCAGGGCTGACTTTAAAGCTGACACTTTTAAAGGGCTGACACTCTTAAAGTTTCTGGGCCGGCCAGCAGTGAAAGTATTTATTACTTATTGTAAGACTGGGGACCTTGAAGTCATGTATTCCGTGTACATTCTCAAATATGACATTTCAGCCAAAACCTTAACAGTACAACCATTTTTTGTGTGTGTTTTGAGACAAAATTCCTCTGTTGCCCAGGCTAGAGTGCTGTGGTGTCAGCCTAGGTCACAGCAACCTCAAACTCTTGTTGTTAAGCAATCCTTCCTGCTCAGCCTCCCAAGTACCTGGGACTACAGGACACCTGCCATGATGCCCAACTAATTTTCTATTTTTAGTAGAGATGGGATCTGGCTCTTGCTCAGGCTAATCTCAAATTCCTCCTGCCTCGGGCTCCCAGAGTGCTATGATTACAGGCATGAATGGTTTGGTGGGTGCCCTGTCCGTGCTAAGTGAGTTCTCACTTTACTTATTTATGCTAGAGATGGTTGCTGTTTATTGGCAATACCACCGCATGAAGCTAAGCAGGATTGGGACTATTAGTGCTTGGATGGGAGACTACCTGGGAATACCAGGTGCAGCAGGCTTTTCCTTTAAAAGAAGAAAAGAATAAAAAAGGCTGGCTGTTTAGAAGAGCCTCGCACCACCTTCTCAGTCTTTTTCATCCTTTTCTTGCTGTGTGACATGCCTGCTCCCCCTTCACCTTCTTTCTGTCTTCACTGGAAGCTCCCTGAAGTCCTCCCCAGAAGCAGATGCTGGCACCGTGCTTCTTGCATGGTCTGCAAAACCATGATCGGAATAAACCTCTTTTCTTTATATTAATAAATTACTCAGCTTCAGATTTTCTCTTCATAGCAATGCAAAACAGACTAACACACCTTTGTATTGCAAGAATCTTTATGAGAATGTATGAGAGCAGTTGTACAGTTTCTTTCAGAGAGTCTGGAAACGATTGGTGAAGGGGTACATAGATAAAACAAACAAGAGGAAGAATAAGGAGGAAAAGGAGAAGGAAGAGAAAGGTTAGGAAGTATAAGAGAAGATGGAGGAAGAGGAGATGAAGAATAAGGAGAAGGGTAGGCTCGGCACCTATAGCTCAACTGGCTAAGGCGCCAGCCACGTACACCTAAGGTGGCGGGTTCGAATCCCCAGCCCGGACCCGCCAAACAACAATGACGGCTGCAACCAAAAAATGGCCGGGCGTTGTGGCGGGCGCCTGTGGTCCCAGCTACTTGGGAGGC
>CAUYTI010086037.1:0-22235 GCA_963575145.1 Galago senegalensis | reverse complement strand
GCTCACAGCAACCTCCAACTCCTGGGCTCAAGCGAGTCTCCTGCCTCAGCCTCCCAAGTAGCTGGGACCATGGGCGCCCGCCACAGCGCCGGCCATTTTTTTTTTTTTTGGTTGCAGCCATCGTTGTTTGGTGGGTCCAGGCTGGGGATTCGAACCTCCATCTTAGGTGTATGTGGCTGGCGCCTTAGCCGCTTGAGCCACAGGCACCGAGCCAAAGCTCACGATGTTAAGCTGAGCCAATATGACCAGTGGAAGTGGATGCAATTGAGTGAGTTTCACATTACTTAGATTGTCTAAGTAGTTAAGCAGACAGAAATAAAGTCAGAAACCTTGTCCACAAAAGACTTAAAAATTGTTCCTAATAAATGAGTAGGATATTCATCAATTTATTTTTTATTAGAACAATGTTTTAGGCCATGTTTTATTTATTGGTCCATAGTCCCTTTCACTTCAGAAATTTTTATTTTTTAGTTTTTGGCCGGGGCTGGGTTTGAACCTACCACCTCCAGCATATGGGGCCGAAGCCCTACTCCTCTGAGCCACAGGCGCTGCCCCAGGAAAAGAAAATTTTTTTTTCGTTTTACTTCTAAGGTCAAAATATCAAGTTTGAGACAAAGATTTTTTTATCCAAACTTAACAAAACAAACCAAATAAAAGCCTAAGTTGCATTCCATTTCAGCACTTCCACTTACTGCAAATGCCAGAAGACTGAATCTTTTAGTGAGTCACTGTCTGGATCTTGATTTTCCTTCATTTCATTAACATCTTGGCAAGTCGGCTATGAAATCCTAGTCACAGTTTTACATTAAAACACAGGCATATGTGTTTTGTATATAAACTTGTACATTTTGTTTTGTATATAAACTTGTACATTTACTTAAATGGTAATTCACTATTTTTTCCCTCTCTTATAATGAAAATATTTAAATATTCTGAGACCCATTATGTCTATATTCTTGAGCATTATACAGACTCTCAGAACTAATCAGGAAATCTCCAGGCATACAAATTAGAATTATTATTTTTTTTTTTTTTTTTGAGACGGAGCCTCAAGCTATCCCCCTGGGTAGAGTGCCATGGCATCACGCTCACAGCAACCTCCAACTCCTGGGCTCAAGTGAGTCTCCTGCCTCAGCCTCCCAAGTAGCTGGGACTACAGGCACCTGCCACAATGCCTGGCCATTTTTTGGTTGCAGCCATCATTGTTGTTTGGTGGGCCCGGGCTGGGGATTTGAACCCACCACCTCAGGTGTATGTGGCTGGTGCCTTAGCTGCTTGAGCCACAGGTGCAGAGCCTATATATTTTCTAATGTGAATTATCTCTTCAAATATTTTGCCTAATCTTTTTTAGTTTGGGCTTTTAAAATTGTTTATCTTTTTATCATTGATTTATAGGAGTTCTTTATGTATATTATATATATGAGTATTTTGTTAGATATATTTATCATGAATATTTTCTTACAGTCTGGAAATTGCCTTGTCATGTTCTTCTTTCTTTTTTTTTTTTTTAAAGACTCTATCTCTAAAAAAAAAAAAAAAAAAGAAGCCTGTCTTTTAATTAGTTGATGTTTTTAATTTTGCTAATGTCAAATTTTCCATATTTTTTATAGCCTGCCAAGAAATCTTTGCCTATCTCAAGGTCATGAAGATATTTTCCTACATCTTCTAGAGGTTTAATGGTTTTAGCTCCCATGTTGAGGTTAATCACTCATCAACAACAATTAGTTTTGCATTTTGTATGGTTGTTAGGTCATAAAATCTATTTCCCTATATAACATGTATCTCCATCCTCCAAATTTAACATAAAACACATTGAGAAATGAGTATTTCCCTAGGGGAATCTGTATAACAGCCCCAACTAATAAATATGTCTGCATACCCATTAAATCCACTTATCACAATCTGGCCCAAATAAACAAGACATGAAAGACAGAGATTGTAGGGGACTCAAAGAGGTTATAGGAGACTTTGACTCACCTGAGACAGAAGTGTTTTCAAGAAGGCTTTTAGCTGTAAACATTCAAAACATCAAAAATTAGCAAGTATCAACAACACTTCTCCTAGCTTCTGATCAATGTTTTATTTGTGAGTCCTGAGACAAAGACTGTGCCTCATACAGCTCTCTTATTTCTTAATACCCCAAACAGTTCTGGACATAGGTTAAACATTCAAAAAATATGTTTTCAATGAAATACAATATTTTATAAAGCATATACATCAGAATTCCAAATTGTTCCTTTGACGGTGGGACTAAAAGTGATTTACTTTCCTTTTTTTAGTCTCTATTTTTGTTATTTTTTAAACAGTGAATATGAATTGCCTTTAAATTAAAAAAATACATACATATATATATATATGTGTGTGTGTGTGTGTGTGTGTTTATATATATTGAGACAGAGTCTTTCTTTTGTCCTGGAGAGTGCAGTGGCATCATCATAGCTCACTGCAACCTCAAACTCCTGGATTCAAGTGATCCTCCCACCTCAGCCTCCCAAAGTGCTAGGATTGCTCCTGTAATCCAATTACTAGGCATCTACCCAGAAGAAAAAAAAAGATCATTTTACCATGAGGACATTTGCACTAGACTATTTGTCGCAGCTCAATATATAATCACTTAAATGTGGAAACAACCTAAATGCTCACCAACCAGGAGTGGATTAACAAGCTGCAGTATACATATATCACAGAATACTATTCAGTCACTAAAAAAGATGGAAGCTTTACATCTTTTGTATTAACTTGGATAGAGTTGGAACACATTCTTCTTAGTAGAGTATCACAAGAATGGAGAAGCAAGAATCTAATGTACTCAATCATATTACGAAGCCAGTAGACGATCTAATTCATACCCATATAAGAGAAAAACTCAAATCCATTCAAGGTGAGGGGCAGGAGAATGAGGGAGCAGGGAGAGGGGAGGAGAGAAGGGGGTGGAGGGTTGTGGTGTATGGCACACCTCTTGGGGGTGGGACACAATTGTCAAGGGGACTTTACCTAACAAATGCAAACAATGTAACCTAATTCTTTATACCCTCAATGAACCTGAAACAATAAGAGAAAAATTTTAAAAATGTATATTAAAATCAAAAATAAATAAATAAACTAAAGTGCTAAGATTATAAGCACGAGCCACTACACCTGGCCATAAGTATATATTTTAATTCTCACTGGAACGTACTATTAAGTCTACAATAGGAGAAAAGAAGGAACATTTAGTCTTATCATTTCTTAAGTATCCCCCAAGTAAGTAATTTGTTTTAATATTAACACTAAGACCTTTAAGATTCTGCTTGAATTTAAGAAACTAATAGTTGATGGGAGTAAGAGCTATCAAGTATGTTATGCAAATGATTACCAGTAGCAGCAGCAGACAAGGAAATGTGTGACTCAGCACCTTATAAATGGGTGTGAGATATTGAATATTGCTAGTTAGGAACATTGAATGTGTGGTCTGCTTCAATATCTAATTTACCTTCAAACATCAAAAAACTTAGCTTCTAAAGTGATGGGTAAAGAATATTAATGGAGCTCATTGAAACTTTTCCATCTCATGGAACCCCTTTAAAAAGCTTAGAATTTTTTCTAAAAACTTTATAATCTATAGTGGTTCTAACCAAAGATAACTAAATCATGTCAACATATTCTTCATGTCCAATCTGTCACTGTCGTAAACTATTTCAAATATTAGATTCGGGTTTGCTTTTTTTGTAAGGCACTTCATGTTTTGCTTGTACTAATGTACAAAACCCTGACCTATCAGTAATGCAGTATAAAGAGGGTGCCCACAGAGAAACCTCAGTTAATAAGGGTGTTATGCTACAGGGCAGCTCATCACCATACAGGAAAGTTTTGCAACCACGTGTGAGAGGATTTTTCCCTTTAGAATGTTAAGCAATTTTCATTACTTTTTTTTTTTTATAAACAAAATACACTTGTAAATCTAAAATGAGTGCAGTAAGATACTACATATTTATCTGTTATTCTGCTTACTAAATTACATGTAGGATAACATGTTGGAACAGCTAAGTGGTTGCTATTTTTTTTATTATTAACATGAAAAATGAAGGGAGAATACTTTTAGATTCGAAAGGAATATTGCAGATGACAGACTTCAGTAATTGCTCCACCAGATCACAAAGGGCCAGTTCTCCAGCAAGAAACGGGATAACTGCACAAGTGTTTCCTTAACATGATCCAGGGGATTGGAGGTCGGGTGCCTGGGGTCTGCTGGGCTTGTGGTTACTTTCTCCCTCTCAGCCTGACACTGTGACAGAACACCCTCCTTGTGCCCCAGGCTCCACTGTGGAATTTGTGGTCTTGCCCCTCAGGCCTCGACTATCTTAAAATGGCAAGAATAGCAGTGAAGTCAGCCATTTAAAAAGAGGACTGGCTGGCCCAGGCTGCTGGTGGAGAGAGAGATGAGGATGCTCTTGTCAAAAGCAGAACCCGGATCTTCTCCCGTTTCATGATCGTAAATGCCCTGCATTTAGGCATCCTACTCCATCCAGTGGAGCGGGTATGGGGAACAGAATCAAGGAAGAATGGAGAATGCTGAGGACTGGGAGAGTGAGGAGGGTTTCAGGATATACTTTCTCTGGATTGCAGCTCCCCAAAGGAGCCTTGTTTGATAAGGGATCCATATACATCTCTTCTATATTCTTTGGATTTTTTTCTTTTTGGGACAGAGCCTCAAGCTGTCACCTTGGGTAGAGTGCTGCATCACAGTTCACTGCAACCTCAAACTCCTGGGCTCAAGAAATTCTCTTGCTTCAGCCTCTCAAGTAGCTGGGACTACAGGCACCCGCCACAACGCCCAGCCATTTTTTGGTTGTAGTTGTCATTGCTGTTTGGCAAGCCCAGGCTGGATTCGAACCCGCCAGCTCTGGTGTATGTGGCTGGTGCCTTAGCCACTTGAGCCACAGGCTCTGACAAAAACACAGTTTCTCTATATCACATAATACTTCTGACACCAAGATGTGTCAGAGAGTTTCCCCCACATCAACCAATTCTCTGGATACCAGATGGGTGTCCTATGATGTAATTCAGTTCTGACACTTCCCAAAAGTGGGAAGGCTCAGTGACCAAGGCTGCTCCTACTTCAGATATGGTGATGTCCTGGGCCTTCACATTCACTCCCCACTCACTCGCTGACTCACCCAAAGCAACTTGCAGTCCTGCAAGCTCCCATCATGGTAAGTGCTCTATACAGGTGCACCATTTTTTACCTTTTCTACTGTATTTTTATTCTACCTTTTCTATGATTAGGTATGCAAATACTAATCTTTGTGTTGCATTTGCCTATGGTACCCATCATAGTAACAGGCTATACAGATCTGTAGCTTAGGAGCAATAGGCTATAATACGTA
This sequence comes from Galago senegalensis, assembly GCA_963575145.1. Classification (NCBI taxonomy): domain Eukaryota; kingdom Metazoa; phylum Chordata; class Mammalia; order Primates; family Galagidae; genus Galago; species Galago senegalensis. The sequence goes on along the minus strand of CAUYTI010086037.1, from coordinate 16,869 downwards.
GCCTAGCTGTGTAGTAGGCTGCACTATCCAGGTCCATGTAAATTCACTGTTTATGTTCGCACAACAAAGCAGACCAACACTACTATTTATCAGGACATATCCCTAAGTGATGCCTGAGTACTTTAATTCTCAAATTACAGAGGAAGAAAGTGAGTTAGAAGATATTAAGAGATATGAAAAATTATAAAACTAGTAGGTGGTAGAGTTTAGACTTGAATCCAGATCTTCTGATTCCAGATTCAGTGCTCTTTACCCTTTATCACAGGTTTTGTTTTTTTGTGTGTGAGAGATAAGAGTCTTATTTTGTCACCCAGGCTAGAGTGCTGTGGCATCGGCCTAGCTCACAGCAATCTAAAACTCCTGGGTTCAGGCCAGGCACAGTGGTTCACGCCTATAATCCTAGCACTCTGGGAAGCTGAGGCATGTGGAATGCTTGAGCTCACAAGTTTGAGACCAGCCTGAGCCAGAGTGATACCCCATCTCTAAAAATAGCTGGGAGTTGTGGCAGGCACCCATAGTCCCAGCTACTCAGGAGGCTGAGGCAAGAGAATTGCTCAAGTCCAGGATTTTTTTTTTTTTTTTTTTTTTGAGACAGAGCCCCAAGCTATTGCCCTGGGTAGTGAGTGCTGTGGCATCACAGCTCACAGCAACCTCCAACTCCTGGGTTCAAGTGAGTCTCCTGCCTTAGCCTCCCAAGTAGCTGGGACCACAGGTGCCTGCCACATGACCAGCTATATTTTGGTTGCAGCTGTCGTTGTTTGGCAGGGCCAGGCTGGATTTGAACCCACCACCTTAGGTGTATGTGGCTGGTGCCCTAGCCAGTTGAGCCATAGGCGCCAAGCCAAGTCAAGTCCAGGAGTTTGAATCACTATGAGCTATGATGCCAGAGTACTCTACTAGGCGACAAAAAAACAAAAACCCCAACTGGGTTCAAGCCATCCTTCCATCCCAGCCTCCTGAGTAGCTGGGACTATGGGTACCAGCCATAACGTCTAACTAATTTTTCTATTTTTTTAGTAGAGACAACGTCTCACTCTTGCTCTCAAACTCTTGAGCTCAAGAGATTCTCCCACCTCAACCTCCCAGAGTGCTAGGATTACAGGCCAGAGATTTTATTTTTAATTACAAAAATATGAAGCAGTCCTATAGGGCAACAAAACTAATTTTCATCCGTACCTCATCATCTTGCGCTAAAGGCAATTCATGAAGAGAATTTCCAAAACATTTTGAGCAATGGCATCCTCATTAGAATGAGTGTGTGGTTTCCTAAGAAGTAAGTGCATGGTTTTCCTATCTTTCCAGATGCATGGTTGGATTTTAAAGCCTCATTATTTTATTACAACGGGTAAGACTTTAAAATGCTTACTATGTCAACTTCCACAAAAATCATTATGCAAAAAAAAATAGTGAAGGCATAAGAGATTTAACAGCTGTAAAAGGGGAAATTGCAAAGAACACCTAATGGATGTTAATATAAGAGAAAACCAGACTTGTGGGATACTTTATTTTTATCTGGGAAAAGAGAAAAATGCTAACATAATCGTATTAATACTTACATGTTTACAGAAGAACCTCATCATCCTTGGAGGTTGTATGCTAGAAATTGCTCTCCTGTATGAAGAAATTTGAGAGGAGTATCTGTTCCTCTAATTCATTTTTTCTTTCCCATTTTTGGACTTGGGTCATTTGTTCCATTGTACTCATTTTTCTGTGAGGTGCAGTGACTATTCGCATGAAATCAGCCTGCAGTAGGATTGTATCAAGATAAAAGTGTCATATAGGTGTCATAATTGGTCACTGAATGGCTTGACATGGTGTGTTAGAGAAAAAGTCAATTGTTAAATATTCAGGAATTTTGTGAGCCAGTTGTTGAACTGTTGATACTGGAAACTGTCCATAGTGGGAGTATTTACACCATGGAAATTAGCAAACATTACAGATGAGGGTTTCTCCTTACTCCCACCCAAGCCAATTTACCACCATATGCTGACTTGAGGTAGGAGGAACTTCAGAGGGAGGTTGCTATTTAGAAGCCTACAAATGTTGGAAACCACAAATTGTGATTTCTGTGTACCAGCAGAGAAGACCAAAGATTATGCCAACTCTCTGGTTACTTTGGATTTGATTTATAAATAGAGTTTTACTAAAGCTGGGAGAATAGGGTTGCATGTAAGGACATTACTATAGTGCTAAACAAACGTTTGCAGCTACAAAAGAAACCCCAGTGCTCAGGGTGAACTATTTAATTTACCTTCTGATTAAAATAACGTAAGATGATCACTGTGTGTGTGTGTGTAGATGAAAAAAGACAAGTTACAGACTATATATATACATACTGTAATCAAACTTTAATGAAGAAAAATCATTTTTAGACATATATATTCTGGAAAAAATAAGCATTAAACAAATTATCTCGTAGGGGAGTGGAGATGGGAATTAGTGGGAATGTTCATTATCTTTATATCTGAATTATTCTTTGTTCCATTCCTTTTTTAAATCACCATTTAATTTTCCTACTAAGTAACTCTTTCAAAAAGAAATAAAAGAACCAAACAACATCAGGTAAATTTGGTTGTGCCAATCATTTGATAATAGCCTGTTTCAAAGTTTAAAACTTATCGAACAAGTCATTTTCAAGTCTTAACATATTTTCTTAATTGACTTCCCCCCAAAGATAAATGCATTTATTTTGGGTAGAATTCTTAATTTTCAGTTATTGTACTTGTTTCAAAATGCTTTCCAATTAGTTCTTGTGTTGCATTTAGAGACATATCAATTGTACTATAGGGATTGGATAGGTCTTGAAAGCCCACCACTATGTCCATTTGTTCGTAAACCTCATGGGACCACTAATTCTGAGTGCTGAAAGCAGAGGGAGCTAATAAAACTTTGTTCTGACAAACTGCTTTGTTCTTGTCAAGGAAATTTGTCCTTAGAGAACCTTCTGGAGAACTTTAGCATCAAGGATGCTTGGTTATGATTTCTAGCATATGATGAACCCTATGACTTTGGACATGTCACTTAATCTTTTAAAGCCTCACCCTAAAGTAGGGGTAATACCACAATTGTGCAATTCGTATATATACATTTTCCCCTGAAATGAAGGGTTGTCTAAACAAATTTATCAGCTTCCAAGCTCAGTGTAGATACCCCAATATAAGACATAAGTCACCTTTGTGAATATAAGTAGACTTTGAGGGTTACATAGAAGGTATCTGCTCATTTGATATCACATGACATGAGTCATTTGCACTGGCAACACCCACATGTTTATTTGTATTTCATCTTAAATAGCACTAAATGTACATTTATTTATTATTGGAGATTCAGTGAAGGTATAATAAAATAGGTTACACTGGTTGCATTTGTTAAGTCCCTCCTACAATTGTGTCTTGCCCCCAAGAGGTGTGTCACACTGAGACTCCACCCCCCTTCCTCCTTTCCTCTCTCTGCTCTCCCTCTCCCCTACCCCCCTAATGTACATTTATCTTAAGTAAAGCGAATCTTGTCTCTGGAGGACTGATGAAATCTTTGTATTTTCCTATAACTCACAACAGACACTCTCTGACAACTGTTATTAAATTGATAGTCTTCGATTGATGATATATTATAATCAAGGAAAAGGGAAAATCATACTTGGAGGCTAATGTTGTTGAAGATGAAATGAGATTATGCTCATGAAATGTTTACATAGGAAACACTCCAGAAATGTCTTCATCATTGTTATCTTCATCATCACACTTTAAAACATACTAGTTGACAAATAACTTTCCATATGGGTATTTCATTCACAGTCCCTGACAGGAAGGAAGGAAGGTCTGAGATGATGGTTCTCAATCTTGGGCTGAACTTCAGAAGTATCTGCTGAGCTCTTGAAAAATATTAGAACCCTTATTATAAATTATATCTATTAAATTAGAATCTCTAGGGTTGGGTCTAGGTTTTGAAATGTAATTAAAGCTTCCCTGGTTATTCTAATGTGTGTTATTTAACATTAATGGTTCTCAACCATAGCTACATATGAGCAACCAGACCAAGATACCAGCATTTCAGGGGATGGGATTTAAGCCCCCAAAATCTTTTCTTTTCTAAGTGGTGGATCCTAAACATTAGAATCATCTGGGGTAGTTATAATTTAATGCAGACTCATGTGCCCCAGTCCCCCAAATTCTTGTTTAAATCTGGAGTACTCTGCAATCTGCATTTTAAACAAATTTCTCTGTTTTTGCTATGGTGTGGAGTTTGGGAATTGCCAACTCTACATTCACCTGCTTGGCAGTTAAAAGGCCAGAGAACTAGTCTTGGTACTGCTAACCAGTTCTCTGAAGATAGCTCCCCACTCTTGAAATGAGGAAATTGGACTGGATGTTCTTAGAGATGTCTAATGTCCCTTCTGGCTCCAACATGACATTTGAATCATTAGTCTGTTGTAGGAACATGTGTTGTTCTGTCTGCTAAAGGCATCCATTTTTGTCTATCTTTACTTTTGCTTCTTTAAGGTCAATGGTATCTGCAATGAGAACTGCAACTCCCAGTTTCTTTGGGTTTTCAATAGTATGAAATAATATTGTTCTCCAACCTTTTACCCTGTGTGTTTGTTTCTTCTTGGAGGTTAGATGTGTTTTCTGAAGATAGAAACTACTCAGCTTGACTTCTTTTTGATCAATCAGCCAGCCTCAGTCTTTTCAGTGGGGAGTTCAAGCTGTTCACATTTATTGAGAGAATTGATTAGTAGACTGGATTTCTATTTGTCTTGTTTTTGGGAACTGTTTCATTGCTTCACCACTTGGGCCATTGACTATGAAAAGCACACAAACACATGAATTGCAGGTATCATCAAAGGAGGTAGCCTTTTCCTTTGTCTTTTAGTTACTAGGTAGCTTTACTTTGCTGAGAGTCCATTGCATTAGTCTGTGTATAGTATAGGTCCCTTCCTTCAGGGCAGGTCTAGTAATCACAAAGTTTGCATGTCAGGAGAAGATTTGATTTCTCCATCAAATATGAAACTTAGCTTACACGGTAAAGAATGTTAGGTTGGCAGTAGTATTTAAGAGGATTGAACATAGGAACTCTTTTGGCTTGTAAAATTTCCGCTGAGAAATCAGCCCCCAAGTAGAGGGGACTACTACAGGTGCAGCACAGCTGCTAACCTGATAGGTTTAGCCTTGCAGATCAGGTGATTCTTATGCTTAATAGCTTATAGAATTTTCTCTTGCATTTTGACTTTGGTCAGGTTAATTCCAACATGTCTACAAGATGGTCTGCTTCAGTTGAGTTATCCTAGAGTTCAATAGTCCTCTAGTACTGTATGTCTAAGTCTCTGATGATGCTTTGAAAATTTTCAACTATTATAAACTTTCAACTTGAGCTTCCATGTTTTTGACATTCATTTATTCTCCTTTAGTGATACCCAGAACTCGCACACTTGCACACTATCCACAGTCACGTATCTCTCTTAAAGATTGCTCTGCTTTTGCTCTTCCTGTTTGTGCCTCTTTGATTAGGTTAGCTCAAAAGTCTTGTCTTCAATCTCTGGTATTCTTTCTTTCCATGATTTTAATCTGTTGTTGAAATGCTCTGTTGTGTTTTGAAATTTCCTGAATGCCTCTTTCAATTCATTAAGATCCATGATACTCTTCCTAATTTTGTCCAGATCCTTGGTCATTCTGTCTTTAATTTCACTAGTTCTGTGTGACATTATTTTGATTTTTGCTGGTTTTCAACTTTCTCTTCAATTCCCTTAATTTTATTTGGCATCTGTATTCTGAGTTCCATTTCAACCATTTCATCATGGTTAGAATTTTCTATAGTAGCTCTATTGTGATGTCTTGGAAGAGTTGATATCTCTTGTTTTTTCATGTTTTCAGAGTTCTTTAGCTGATTTCTCCTCATATGTGGTTTCTTTATTTATTTCTTTTCTTTTACTTTCCATCATTTAACTCCAGGATATGAGGCTTGAGTTGACCCTGTTGTTTTTATTGGTTTCTGTTTCTATTTCTCTTTTCTGCTCTGGTGTCCCACACAATCACTCTGTGCTTCTGTAATGCTGTCTCTAGAGTGGTCTGAATGGTGGCAAATGCTCATGCTCTTTTTCCTCTTTTCTTGAGAGAGGCTGCAAAGGAGCTGCTACTAGACTACCATCTTGGAGGCTATATTTTTCATCCCTACTTTTAAAAAATTGAATGTTTTCTCCCAGGCCTTTCTTCCTCATACAGGATATCCTTGTCTTCTCAGACAGCAATGTTAGACTGTTTTTACATAAGACATGCTTCCTCTAGGACTGGTTTCTCTAAACATGACAAGACCAATGTCATGCTTTAGTAAGGAAAACTTCTTACTACTTAAGTGACAAATTTGGGGGTATAAGATTTTTGTAAAACTGTTTCAACAAAGAAAATTATTATTTTTTTATAAAATCATAGCTGTGTACATGAATGCAATCATAGGGTATAATGTGCTGGTTTTATATACAATTTGAAAAATTTGCATCACAGAGAGAATTATTTTGCTACCCCAAGCATTAGCAATAATTATCCTTAGAATATCCCAGGTATCTCATCAAAGGGATCATCATAATTATTGTCTTATGTTATTATTATCCCATTTCCTGTTGTGGACATCAGTTTCTTATTATGATTAAATGTCTTTTTTTTTTCTTTTTAACAACTCCAAAAGTTTATTTCCTTAAATTGGTATTACACAACATAACACAAAAGGGATCACACAAAATTTGTTTTAAAATAGACAAAAGGTTTTTTGTAGGGAACATACAACCAGGAGGCAGCGTTTGTGAGGCTGGGGCACCCAGAACCCACTCAGACTCATGCAGACAGGCTCATGTGGCTGCCAACAGAAGCAACAAGGGACTAGGAAGCAGGCAAGGCTCCCAGCAGCACCAGCTCCCCAGTGGCTCTGGATTCCAGTCAGCCACAAAATAATAAATACTAACATATTATGCACAGCAAGGTAAAAATAAAGTCATCAAGGTGATAAGAAGAAAAACAAGTCAGCAGGTAATTTTCTTCTTTTGAGTCCAAGCACAGTGGCATTATTTCAAGTATTGCAAAGAAAAACACATGTGTGTATCTTGTCTGTGTATGTGGCTATGACCTTTGCACCCTCGAGTATAGGACCCGGCACTGTGGCCTCTCGGGGATACATTCAAGTGGATGCAGGCCCCCCTAGAACCCAGAGAGCAGTCTTCTCTGGACCCCTTGGCAGCTACTGGGATGTGGCTGGGAGGTACATGTCTTTTATTAAATGTTTATCCCTGACATTGTAGACAAGTGTAGTCCTCTGTTGTAGACAACTGGTCATAACCTCCACAATTCAAGAGCTGGCCGAGGCTTTTTCGCAAGGTAGAGCATCAGAAGAGTACTGGATACTATGCTCTACTTCCTCATGCAGCTTTATACACACAGCTTGAGTCTGCTTTCCACTAGGCTGGATCAAGGGCCACAATGTCCAACTGAGTCCTGGCAGTGAGAACTACACCACTAGGCTGACTGCACAGCTTCCTGTCCCTTCAATGCCCTTAAGGCATTGTTCTGTTTCTCTTACAGTGAGTTTTCTTCTAAAACACCAGAATCACTTAGAACCATCTCCAAGTGTCCTTCTACAGAACTTCTTTTCTTTTTCTGATCTGGCTGCTTTTGCTTTCTTTATGAGAGGCCACTTATTTCTCAACCACATGGTGGATTGATGAGTTACAGAATGTACTTGTAGATGCCACTTTGGGGTGTCCTTTTCTGTATAATCCAAGTGGTTGCTGGCCTGCCCCAGTGAGGAACCAGGAATTCCATAAAGGCCAGACTTGTTATGTAACAAGAAAGCTTTTTCTTTTCTTTTCTTCTCTTCCCTTCCTTTCCCTTTTCTTCCCTTCCCTTCCCTTCTCTTCTCCTTTAGCCTTAAGTTTGCGATCTACTGGACAGAAAACTTCAGTGGATATAAATCTGAGTGTTCACAAATCTGAGAAAAAGCAGTGTCCAAGGAGCTCACCGGTATACCCAATGGGTAGTGCCTGGAGAGGATAAGCCAGAATAGCTAGTCCTTGGGCAAAGGTTTAATCTTGAGGGTAAAACTTTCTCAGTGTTCTAGTTTATGGCACTACTCTTGTCCACTTCAATTCTCATAATCAAATTCTGACTAACAAGGTTGTGTCTCTCTATTTGCAAAGAGTTATACAGTTTTAGATAATCCTCCTCTTCATCCCAGCCATCAGATTCCTGCATACTAAGGTTAGACACATTAAGGTTAACCTTAAAAAATTCAAAAGAATAGATATTATCTATATCTAGTGGCTTTCGTAAGGTCTTCTATCAGGTCAGACCTGGGCTTAGAACTTGCTAAATCATTCTGCCTCCCCTTTCTGGACATATTTATAGTCAGTTTATTTCCCCAAGTTATTATAGTCACTTAATACTGTAGATAGGGGAAGAGGTTAAAACAGCCACCTGCAAATTGTTGTAGTCCTTTAGAAATAGTTGGTTTGTTCTGAGAGATTAGTTCACCCAGATATAGGTCACTTTAATTTTATTAATGTTAGACCTTTTTTTTTCTTTTTTGTGAGATGAAGTCTCACTTGGTCACCCTTGGTAGTGTCAGGCATCACAGCTCACAGCAACCTCCAATTCTTGGGCTCAAGCGATTCTGTTGCCTCAGCCTCCCAAGTAGCTGGGACTACAGGTGCCCACCACAGGGCCCAGCTATTTTTAGAGAAGGGGTTGCACTCTGGCTCAGGCTGGTCTCAAACCTGTGAGCTCAGGCAATCCACCCACCTTGGCTTCCCAGACTGCTAGGATTATAGGCACGAGCCCCTGCACCCAGCCAATGTTAGACCTTTTTTTTTTAACTTTATTCAAATTAATATGAAGGTACCCTTTTAGGTTACATTGTTCTCATCTCCAGTGTAAGGTCCATTTGTAGAAGAGCCCCTCATTCAGGGGGTGTGTTGTACACCCTCATAATGTGCATATTAGGTGAGATCTCACCTCATGCCCTCCCTCCTCTGCCAAACCTCCTCCTCGTCCTGCTTTCCTGTACCCCCAAACTGGACTACATTAGTGTTTTATTGGTTTTTTTTTTAATTTTTTTTTTTTTTTTTAGAGACAGAGTCTCACTTTGTCACCCTCGGTAGAGTGCTGTGGTGTCACAGCTCACAGCAACCTCCAGCTCTTGGGCTTAGGTGATTCTCTTGCCTCAGCCTCCCGAGTAGCTGGGACTAGAGGTGCCCACCACAATGCTCGGCTATTTTTTGTTGCAGTTTGGCGGGGGCTGGGTTTGAATCCACTACCCTCAGTATATGGGGCCAGCGCCCTACTCACTGAGCCACAGGCACTGCCCTAATGTTTTACTGTTCTTATGAACATGTAATTGTTTATGTATTGATTCCCTAATAGTATGGAGTATACTGGATATTTATTTTTCCATTTTTGTGATACTTTACTAAGAAGAATGTATTTCAACTCCATCCAGGTAAATATAAAAGATGTAAAGTCTCCATCTTTTTTAATGGCTGAATAATATTCTGGGGTATACATATGCCACAGCTTGTTGATCCATTTATGGGTTGATGAGCACTTAGGTTACTTCCACGAATTTGCAATTATGAATTGAGTCTCAATAAACATTCTAGTACAAATGTCTTTGTGGTAAAATGATTTTAGTTCTTCTGGGTAGATACCTAGTAATGGGATTGCAGGGTCAAATGGAAGGTCTACTTTGAGATCTTTGAGGATTCTCCATACTTCTTGCCAAAAAGGCTGTATTAGTTTGCAATCCCACCAGCAGTGTAGAAGTGTTCCCAATATTAGACTTTCTAAATGAAAGAGATCACTTTTGTCTAGTTCTTGCCAATAGACACCCATTTAACTTCCCAGGAAAGAAAAAAATGGCTTTTGAAGTTAAACCAATTGAACTGAAATTGACTTTCTGGTAAATCTAAGGAAGAAAACAAGTTTTAGTCCCCTTCAGAGCCATATATCTTAAATATAGTAATTCCACTTTAGTCTATTAAGCCTCTGATCAAGACAAATAAACCTTATACAAAAATTAAGACAGAGTTCAATAGGATTAGAAAAGGGAAGTCAGGGAGGATGTGTGGATATTATATTCTGAATAATTTGGAGTTCAAACCAACCTGAAGGCTTTCCTTTTAGTAGATACTATTTTAACAAGAATAATTGCCTATGACTGCTTTAATCTAATTCCAGAAACCAATAAATGGCAATCTAATTGGTAGATGATGAAAGACAGTGACTTGGGGAAACTAATTTGTTTACATCCAGTTTTTGTCCAAGTTTAGCTTTATGGAAAGCAGTCAGAAATATCCAGACTCCATTTTAGGAGTAAAAATTCATCTGGGGGTACACACCCGTATAGTTGGGTATATGTCTTCCTTTGTGACCCCTCTTTCTATGCCAGGGAATCTATTTTTGTCAATGTAGATAATACCAGGCTTGCACACCCCAGCCTTCTGAGGCCCTCAGGGTAAAGGGCTGGAGAACAGCACGTCCCCAGAACAATTGGGGAGCCTGTTTGAGTTTTGGCTGCCTGTATAGCTGCTCTGCCAGTCTGTCTGAAGCATCTGGGGAACACCCAGTCTTTGCAGAAGCTTGAACTTGGCCCTAGAAAACAAAAATGAATAACAATTTTTTCCTGAATCTGAGAACAGGGGCCTTCACTCTCCTGTCTAACTGCTCTTTAGCACCCATCAAACGTATGTGCTGGAAGGAGGAGAAAGGATAGACTCCTTTGCACCCCAGCCTGGACATGATGAGTCCAATGGTCTCATTAACTACTAATAGTTAAAACATGTTCATCTTCTGTTTGTTTCACAAAACCATGCGGGTGGTCATGCCTCTGTGCTTGGTCCACACTGTGGATACTGGAACATTCACACCTCATATCTGTGCAGGGCTGACTCCCTGCTGGTCCTCCAGACTTCGCCTGTGCTAGCCTGCTGGGAAGTCCTTCCTGACTTCTTCATCTGCAGTCTCAGTTCAGTGCCCTCCTCAGAGCTCCTCCTCTATGTTCACCCAATTACTCGATTCAGTTTTGCATGTTCTGCTTATGATAACCACTGTGCTCTGTTATTGTCTTTAAAAAAAAATGACTCCTGGCCAGGTGTGGAGGCTCATGCCTATAATCCTTGCACTCTGAGAGGCCAAAGTGGGAGGATCCCTTGAGCTCAGGAGACCAGCATGAGCAAGAGCACGACTACATCTCTACCAAAAATAGAAAAACTAGCCAGGTGTTATGGAGGACACCTGTCATCCCAGCTACTCAGGGGGCTAAGGATCACTTGCGTCCGGGAGTCTGAGCTTGCTGATGCCACTGCATTCTAGCCTGGGAGATAGAGTGAGACTCTGTCTCAAAAAATAAAAATAAACATAAATTAAAAAATATGACTCCCTTATTGGACAGTTTCTTCAGGAGCTGCCCTATTGTGTTTATCTCTATATTCCTAGGACTTGGTATCATACTTGGCTTGTAACAGGCATTTCATTGATTCAAAAATATTTATTGGGCACCTACTGTGTGATTGGTACTATGTATGGTGCTACAGGTAAACAGCATATAGTGTTTGCTGAATGAACAGTCTCCCATCTCTTGGTTCTTTGTCATCTTCTGCAGTGCAGTGGAAACAGGAGGTTAGGTACCACGGCCTGAATGCAAAAGATGAGAGTGCCCCCCACCATTAAGCTTGTTTACATTTATGGACTTCTCCTCTGTATGCCAGGACTGTGCTAAGGGCATCTTCACACTTAATCCTTTGGTCCTGGTACCATCTTTATCCTATTTTATAAACAATAAAACTAAGATACAGAGGATGTCACTTGCCCTAGGTCACAGGGCAGGTACATACATCCAGAATCCAAAGCCAGGCAACTGTTACTATGTACTGCATTACTGGTAGGGCATAGAGAAGAGGTCTTTTTCTGATCCCCATGAATGGAACTTCTTTTTGTTCCCAAAAGTGGTGTCCTTCCTGGGCTCTGAAAGCCAGTCCTAGCCAGCCCCACTGTGCCATGGAGCAGCCAGTAGCTACATGGGGCTCTAACCCATTTAGTGGGCGGTATAGCATGATGGTGAGAACTCAGTCTCTAAACTATTGTGTATGTGAGCCCTACCTCTACAGTGTCCTAGCTCTAGGACTTTGAATGAGTCCTCTAATCTCCATTTCCTCATCTGTAAAATGGGGAGAGATAAGCTGAAAGACAGTCTCTAGCCTTCCCAGCTTGCCAAAGACTGCCCCAGTTTTAGCTAAAAGTCCTACATCCTAGGAAACTCCTTAGTTTCAGGCAAACCAGGGCAGTGGATCACTTTAGGACAGCTGTTTTGATTCAGGGTTCATGAGACCCAACCAAGTTCAACATTATCAGCATGGCCATTGAGTAGTCTCATGTGATAGCTCTCACACTTTAGCCTACACAAGAAACAGCTGAAGGGCTTCTTAAAACACACATTGCTGGATCCTACCACTAGAGTTTCTAATTCAGGAGGTCTAAAAGTGGGGCCTGAGAGTTTGCATTTTAAACAAGGTCCCAAATCATATTGATGTGGCTGGTCCTGAGACCACACATTGAGAAGTACTGGGTCTATGCATTTAAAAATCAACATATTAGCAAAGATAATTGTACTTAAATAAAATTTAAATTTTAGCTCTCATGATGAGAACAGGTAAAATTCTATAAATATTTTAGTTTATCTGTGTTCAACCTCAGAGCTACCCATGTTGATGTTAAGACAAAAATATTGCACAGAAAGATATGTTAATGATTGTACTAAGAAAATAAGCTTGCAAGTTTAACCAACAAACAGAATAAAACAGGTTCCTTTAGTTAATCTTTAACATGCTCATATGAGATATAAATTTCAGAGAGAGATGTTGCACTTCCCAAACTTTCTGACAACGAAATTTTTGTTCTCCAAAATCTGGAAAATATTGTTCATTTTACAATAGAGAAATCATTCTATCAGTATTAAGGCACCATTTAAGTCCCAATTTCTTATTTACTAAGTAAAATCAAATTAATAGCATATGTTTTTGAAAGTAGTAAAACATTCTTTTTTACACGGTTTCTATAAGTGACCATATGCATCAAATTTTACATGAGTTATTGATACATATTTTTTTCATTGCCAAAGAAGGCCTTTGAAGCAAGCTTCCCTCTTGCAGGCGGTGCCCTTTGGGTGGCTGTATGACTTATGCAAATCTGCCCTTCTCTGAGAGTGGTACCCAATGGCTATCGTGTCACCAGACCCTCACAGCAGCCATAGTCCAAGGTGGTCTCCTACCCAAGCTAGGCTGATCTACCTCAGGTTTTCAAAATTCTGAACTGGAATTGAGTATGAGAAATTTAATTTTAAAAAATTATAAAGTACGAGACAAAGGCAATAAAGTCTTTGGAGCGTCTTCATATCAAGGGCAGAGCTCTAGTAAGAAGTTTTCTGCGTCTCAGTTTCTCTATGTATAAAGTGGGGTAAGGGAACAATACTTACCTCATGTAGCTGATGTGAGCGTTGAATGAATTAACAACATAAGTCGAGTTCTTTTTTTTTTTTTCTTTGAGACAGAGCCTCAAGCCATCCCCCTGGGTAGAGTGCCATGGCATTACAGCTCACAGCAACCTCCAACTCCTGGGCTCGAGCGAGTCTCCTGTCTCCACCTCCCAAGTAGCTGGGACCACAGGCGCCCGCCACAACACCCGGCCATTTTTTGGTTGCAGCCGTCATTGTTGTTTGGCGGGTCTGGGCTGGGGATTCGAACCCGCCACCTTAGGTGTACGTGGCTGGCGCCTTAGCCGGTTGAGCTATAGGTGCAGAGCCTAAACTGGAACAATTTTATGTGACTTTAAAGAAATCATCTATATTTCTGCCATCTTAAGGCAGTGAATTCATGTTTACATATTACCTGTCAGTCTTTCTTCATGTGTATTCATGGTTTTATTTTCAAAGTTGGAATTACACAGTTTTGCATTTATTTATTTATCTTATTATTATTATTATTTTTGAAGAACTAAATGGTAGTCATAAACTTTTGTTTCTTATTTGAGGAAGTCTTAAAACCCTTGTTTAATGCTTGCATCGTGTTGGAGCACCATTCCTAAGCCTAAGCTTCATTGTTAGACACTTAGATGGTTTTCATTCCTAATTTTCAGTTTTGTACTTTTGTCACCCTATTTCTTTGAGTAGCATCTATCCTCAGGACAATGACTGCGTCAGCCAAAATGTAAATGTTGCTCTGGTTGATAAGCACAGCTGCAAGGCAGCCCACATAGGTTAAGCTGGTGGCCGGGCTACAGGCCGTTTGCCTGTACCAGCTTCCCCATGACCTTGGCAGTGATGAATGTTGTTTAAAAAAAAAAAAAAACCACGCTGAGGTGGGAAGAACTGGTTTAATAAGTGTTAAATGGTATTTGTTTTTCTCAAACTGTTTACTTTTCTATTTTTACTTTCCCCAAATTTTATTTTGAATTTTTTTAACTAAAAGAGAAATTGGAAGACTAGCATACTGAGCTCTGTATGGTCTTTACCTAGATTCACCCTTTCTTAATACTCTGCCACATTCACTTTCTTTCTCTCTTCCTTTTTCTCTCAACGTACACACAGACACACACAACACACAATTTCTTTATGCTGAACTACTTGAAAGTTGCGTGATACTTTACCCCTAAATATGCTGTCTGTGTCTCTTGTGTAACCTGAATAGCTATTATCAGACACATCATATGCAAGAAATTTAACATGGATATAAAACAGGATTGAACATACAGTGCACATGCAGATTTCCCTACTCATCCCCAAGCGTCTCTTAGCGTTGTTGTTTTAAATCTAGGATTCAATCAGGATTCACTCATTGCATTTGTTTGCTACATTTCTTTACACTCCTTTCTCCTGGAAAAGTGCTCGGGTGTATTTTTAACTCTTTCATGACACTGACTGTTTTCGGCGAGTCCTAGCTGATTCTTTCATAGTATGCCCCACATTCTGGGTTTGCCACATTGTATTCTAATGACTAAATTCAGGTCAAACATTTTGGTCAAAAAACACTATATAAATGGGCCAGGTGCGGTGGTTCACACCTGTTACCCAAGCACTCTGGGAGGCTGAGGTGGAAGGATCCTTGAGCTCAGGAATATGAGACCAGCCTGAGCAAGAGTGAGATTCCATCTTTACTAAAATTAGAAAACTTAGCTGGGTGTTGTGGCAGGTGCCTGTAGTCCCAACTGGTTAGGAGGCTGAGGCAGGAGAATGGCTTGAACCCAGGAGTTTGAGGTAGCTCTGAGGAAGGCTGATGCCACAGCACTCTAGCCTGGACAACAGAGTAAGACTCTATTTCAAAAAATAAAAATGCTGTAGATGTAGTAATGTGTACTTTCCATCACTCCTTATCAGGAGGCATGGAATGTCAAGTTCTCTAATTATTGGTAATGCTAAATTTTATCCTGGGTTAAAGTGGTGTCTATTAAAAAGCACCTTTTCCTCTTTGTAATTAAAGAGTAATCTGTGGAGGTGACCTTTGGAGACTGTGTGAATATCACGCTCCCCCAAAACATTTCACTCAAAGAATTTGCAATCTATTGATGAACATTCCTAATTATTACATTATTTGCTAAAAAATGATGATTTCTAACTTGATTACTATTCCTTTTTTATATAGTAGCAGATATTCATGTGTATAAATGAGCTATATCCTCCTTTAAAAATATCAGTGTGAATTCATGCATTCTTTTTTAGATACAGTATTATGTTCATTAACATTGTAATCCCTTCTGAAGCTCATATTGTCCACAGTTTGGCCAGTAAGCGCTCCTTCAAACTGACCCCTGTGTTCTTTTGACATGTCCCCATTAGTCTTTCAACACTTCTGTGGTTTTTGGCATAACAATATATTCCAGGCTTGGCTTGTTCTTTCATTAACCTAGACCTGGAATGAGCAATTTGCCCAAGAAAACCTGGTTCCTTTTAGTGGGAAATAGTAGTTAGTAACTAAGACCTAGGTCGGGGCATCCAACCTGCAGCCAGTGGGCCACATGTTGATTTTGTGAGGGCTTTTTTGGGTTATTTGTGGTGTCAGATGTTACGAAAAGCATGCCCAGAACTATTTTTGCTGATTAGTTTTTGCCAGTGTTTGTGTATTTAATGTGTGTCAGTGTTTGTGTATTTAATGTTTCTTTAAGACTGAGTTAGGTCTTGTTCTTCCAAAGTACAGCAGAGAAATAAAATGTTGGACACCACTGACCTAGGTGGTCATTATCCTCATTCCTGCAGGGTGTCATTGCTTTTAGGCCCTGTCTGTGGGCAGAGCTAATGTTTATGTGTGTGCATGTGTGTGCATGTACAATCATGACTTAACACTGACACCTCTAATTCAATACACATCGCAAGGTTCATCCTCACTTTCCTATACTCCATATTTGCATTTCCCTTCTACCATAGTGCGAGTCCTGGTTCTATATTTCCTTTGTCATACAATATACACTAAATAATTTCAGTTATTATGTCAATACTACTACCAAAATAAAACCTAATAAGTGAAATTGAAATTTTTTTTTAGACCGAGTCTTAATTTTAGTATATGTGCTGCCGAAGCGAGCACTAGACCGAGTCTCACTCTGTTGCCCAGGCTACTATAGTGCTGTAGCATCAGCTAGTCTCAAACTTCTTTTTTTTTTTTTTTTTTTGAGACAGAGCCTCAAGCTGTCCCCCTGGGCAGAGTGCCATGGCATCACAGCTCATAGCAACCTCCAACTCCTGGGCTCAAGTGAGTCTCCTGCCTCAGCCTCCCAAGTAGCTGGGACCACAGGTGCCCGCCACAATGCCCGGCTATTTTTTTTTTTTTTTTTGGTTGCAGGCTGTTTGGCA